>JAUTBV010092686.1:0-17916 GCA_032361325.1 Lepetodrilus fucensis | reverse complement strand
TCAGCGCTACGGATATTGCGGGTTTCCTCCTGCCCTAAACTGACAAGTCGTGATATTAGTGAAAGATTCTAGAAAGCTACTTTAAACCCCCAATACAAAAAAAATACAAAAATAAAATTAAAATTAAAAAACACTTTGGTAATGAACAAACCCAGTTTTCGTACGTCGTTGGGTTTATACTTTTAAGAGTTGCCAGCCCTGGTGTCTGATAATTATTTTAGGGAATTTCCAACACTGCTCTGGAGTAGTTGGCCGCGCACATCCCTACCTTGAGCTGTATAGCACGATAATGGCCTGTGAATTGAGTAAAACTCGTACTTTCTACCAGGCTCATTAATAGGGCCAAAGGGTTTATTTGACTTATGAATTATCAATCTAGGCTTGTATTTTCGAAACTTCTCAGCTAAGAACTTTTTAGTGAGAAAAGATCTCTTCAATACTTAACATAAGCAGAAACCCAGTTAGGCAAATTCTTGATACTTACGAACTTCTTAGGATTTACAAAGTTTCGAGAATACAGGCCCTTGAAGGATATAAAACATTTTTAGTTAAACTGACTTCAATGCTAAAATCTACACTTGTTGGTTTTTTAGTTCGATCTTTAGATTGTCTACTTTCTTAGGATGAAAGTTGGGTTTTACTGTTGCTGTTCTACCGGAACGATTTCCGCCTGCAACCCTCCAATTGCAGCGTAGCCTACCAACTTTTCTATCTAAATCAACCGACTACAGTATTTAGTTAGTTGAGTGGTCATATCATGTGACATCCGGCTTCCAATTCCATATTGATTTCTCTAATGCTGTGGATATAATTGAATGTCATAAAAAGGCAGATACATGTATAGAACAGAATAGAAGAAAAGGAAGGAGGGTACAGTACGTGTATTTCCCCACCCTGTATTTCTATTCTATACACGTTTGTATCATTTTATTACATGCAACGATATCCGCAACATTAGAATAATGCAATTGTACAAGGATAGTGATTTACCGACATGGTGAAAAATACATGTACAACTCGAACTCACATGTGTCTGTCGAGAGAAAACAATATGGAAGCCGGATGTCACGTGATATGACCACTCGCACCGCCAACAGAACTGTGCAATGATGGCCGACAGCAGTAGTGACTTTTACAGCATACAGGGCTCTGGACTAACATATGCCCAACGTACAGGGGCAAGTTAAATTGCACTGCAGGCAACCTACTTTTTAACATTATGCACCTTTGATGCCTTTGCTACTTGCCCTGACTTCCTCTGCGGCCAAGTAACTCAGAATGTTAGTCTAGAGCCCTGCAGACTTTGCATATAACAGACAAAAATAGCCAGTCCCAATGAGTATGTTATATGCGAGGTCTACTGTATGTTGAAATCAATCAAAATTGATCAAGTCGCTTACCTCAAGAGTTTTCACGACATCCACCTCCTGTGTCGCCTTGACACGAGTTTTACCGATACTTGGCTTGATGTTGCCTTTCAATCTACGAGACTTCTTAGGTTTTATTTTCAGTTCACTCGGAAGACGGCGCCAATCTGGATAAAATGGATAGTTTGAAATCAGAACATATAACCAAAGAAATTAACATTTGCCTTAAAGACTTTATATGTTTTGGTATCAATATTAAATATGTTTTAATAATGGTACATACAATGGTAATACTAAACAGACAACAGTACATGTAAAAGCAGTACACACAACAAGATACAAGTAAAATCAGTACAAACAACACCATAACTAAAACCAGTACACACAACACTACATATAAATCAAATATACACAACACTACAAGTAAAACCAATACATACAACACTACAAGTAAAGCCAGTACACACAACACCACATAAATCAAGTATACACAACAATACAAGTAAAACCAGTACACACAACACTACATAAAACACAAGTAAAACCAGTACACACAACACTACATAAAACAAGTACACTACAAGTAAAACCAGTACCTGGTGTCCATCCAGAGCCGTTCTCCTGCTGTCCTAGCTGGTATTTGTCGGAGTACCGCTCGATGTCTCGCTTCTTCTCCACAGAGTTGAGGAAGAACGGCGACTTCCGACTGGCGCCGCGGTACTCCTGCTTCAGTGCCAGCATGTAGTCATAGTCCTCTCCCGTTGCCAGGGGAACCGCTTTAAAGGTCACTGTCTGTAGGAATAAAGATTTACTTTAATATTTTATATATATTTATTTTATTTATATAATTTATATTATTCATATTTATAAGACCTGTAAGACATTCCATTTAGAGTGAGGGTGGCTTGGCCTATGTTCCATCCATATTATGTCTTTTCTAGTAAACTTATTAGTTCCATGCTGTTTAAATGCATTGCTGGGAACATATTCTCAAAACTTCTTAGCTAAGAAATTCTTAGTGAGAAAAGATTTCTTCAAAATTTAATATAAGCAGAAAACCGGTTATATTAGGCAAATTCTTAGTACTTACAAACTTCTTACAATGTCTGAAGGACTTACTAAGTTTCGATTTGAAGTTATTAAAATAAGTTAGGTGTTTACAAGCGTTTTTTGTGTCTGATTTTCTATCATCAAGAAACCTGTTTGGACGAGGCCATTATTAGCCAAATCTCTACTTCCTTTCAAACTTGTATTACACTAAAATATATTCCGGTGGAATTTGATAGTTTTTGTTTGTAGTCATGTTAGAATGGGGATAAAGGTCTACTGTTTGGAATTTAGATGATATCAATCATGACTTTATACCATCTAAATTTTGAATTGAACACCTCATGCTGCACATTCAGTGTTCAATTCAATTTAGATAGTATCAATTAATGATTGATACTGTCTAAATTCCAAACAGTAGACCTTTATTCATTCATGAACATGATGAAGTCTGGAATAAGTGTCACAAGCACCATTACCAAAGCTACCAGTATGACATCACAATAGGTGCCAGTGCCAGCAGTGATGACATCACAATGGTAGTCTGGTAGAACAGAGACAGCTGAAAGCACCTAGTAATGGCTTGATCACAGAAAAATACAGTAGACTACCTATAATCAATGTATTGAAGCCAGTATTGGGTAATGAACATATTTTATAATAATAATTGTTTTAAAATATTGATTGCATGCAACAAATTGTATGTAGTGATGTGATTGATAAATATTCAGTTTTCAACATGTTCAACTGATCATGCTGATTGAAATGTTACTGGAAAAGGTCATAGAGGGCACTGCTTGGTTGGGGATCAAGAGTGCAAAGCCATGTACATATGTACTTTAATAGTTGAATTTGCTGAACGTTGTTGGAACTGATCTACAAGTTATATTTTCAGTAAATAATCATGTTCTTTTCTAGGTTGTCTTCTTCCAATAAAAAGTGATAGATTATTATTTATATATGTTTAGTTAGTTTTATTTTAAAAACCTGGGAAAATGTTTAAATATTTAAAATATTTGTGGTTATTAAAGGCATATTATCACAGTTGAGAGGCCGGTATAATGGACATGCATTTTGATCTGAGACTAATTACGCTTGATTTATCCACCCCAAAATTGTTATTTACTGATGTACTGACAATATTAATGTTTTATATGAATACAGGGAACATTCTGCTATTTATCTTGTCTTTGATGCATCAACTGAACTATGAAGGAATTACGAGAAAACATTGCCTGTGCGTTATATATGTTTAAGTCGTACCACTGAGTTATGTCCCCTTGCATTGACATAACTTGCATTGACATAATGAAGCAAATAACACTATACATGTCTACATGTCCACATTCACGTTCTCTATCAGTAGACTACAGTAACAGGGGGTTGCAGTAGATATGACATTGTGTCTACCAAACAGCGGTGGAAAGGTTTTTGGAAGTACAAACATGATTGTATGTATGTCAAATGAATGTATTTTGCAGTTAAGAACTATAGCTAAGAACTAGTCAAACACAACCATAAACATCTGTGATATTATGTCTTTAATGTCAACTAAATATTTACCGCTTATTTTTAAAACATCAACTTGTATTAACATGGGATGCGTATGCTGCCTTATTTATATAGTATGTGAATATATTTCCCTGTAATTTCGTGTATTTATCAATGTCACATAATTATGTGACTTTATGAGAATAACATTCTGTTCTGTTATGTTCTGTTTGGAGCTAAACCGGGAAGTATGATTGTCTGCAGTATTACAAATCTCTATAAATCCGTACGTAATCCTTTCGTACTTACATTAACGTAATGGAGGTTTGTCAGGTAAAAAGTAGTCGGTGATGTGTTATTTCATTATGCATGACCTGATAGCATATCTAAGTCAATACATCGCAGAAAGGTTTTATTCGAGTTCACATTAAACAGTGTCCAGATCTAAAATAAAAGAAGGAAAAGCTAAGTGATGTCTAACGGGTTAATTAAAAGCTACACACCAAAAGATAAAACCATATATACTTTCATGTCTGATATATAATAGTGTATCTGTCTGAAGAGGCCAACAACAGAAATCGCTAGCAGCTCTAGATTGTCACATATTATCAATACTTCATCTCTCAATTGTATTTATATGGATGATATACATATTTATTTTAAAATAATATAAATAAAATAAAGGTATTATCCTCCTCGAATGTGTTATTAATTATAAACCTACGAAGTGGACAACAATTCAATATCCGTTAAAGATTCCGATTCCAATATGTTACGATCTTGAAACACCTCCATTGAAAGTGAATCATCCTAACGTAATACCTCCTCATCGTTGCTTCATTCCAAGCCTTTAATTATATAAGCACGTAATCTTGCGAGATCACTGAAATCCTCCGAGAATTGGTGTACTGACTAATTGGAAAAAGGAATGTGTTATAGATGTACTCTAGAAAGCAGAGGAACATGGATGTGATTAAAGGTACATGCCCCATAATTATGTATATATATATTGTCAGGGAAATATCAATGACAACTTTTACGATCCATTGATGTCTGTGTGTGTGTGTGTGTGCGTGTGTGTGTGTGCGTGTGTGTGCGTTTGCGCGTGCGTGCAAGTAGGGGAATGAGTAGGTGAGAGGAGGAGAAGAAGACGAGGGTATGACTCAGAGGTCGTGAAAGTCGTTGATACCATTATTTGTTGCAATTGTTGCTGATGATAGTGGGGCTAGTATTGATAGGGTGGTCGATGTGCACAACAATGTATAGGTGTTACGACTCTCGTAGCGTTACGATTGGTCTGCGTAACAAGAACCGGAAGGGGATAGGATATGACAACTGCAAGGGAGAACAGGGGCGTCATCTTTCCTGTGCAACAGTGACAAAAGTGGCGCCCGGAACGGGGAGTGAAGCAGCTATTCTTTTGTTTGAAATATTGTATCATGTATAATAATGTATTATATGCTCTTGTACCACCGTGGGTGGTTTGAGTTAATACATTAATTGAAATTGAATTGAATTGAAGATTCAAATCCAAACCTACATGTTATTTTCCATTGTCATTTAAGACAGTTATACCTACACCAGACACGATGCATTTTAATCTAAGCACGGCGCATTTCTTTCGACCGGAAATCAAATTAGGCCACGTACTATAGTACGTATTCAGGTTAGTTCACATTCTGGACTGACAATAAGTTGAGAACAGCTTTTATTTCTCACTCCGCGCTATAAATATGCAATGTTACAATAGTTTAAGCGCTCAGCTCCATGCAAATCGATATCAGAGACATGTACAGGGCCGAAAGCGTGAAGCTGCTGTAGAGGACGTTGCACAAATAAGTTACATAGTATGAGGTGATAGGTTTACCAGAGTGGGCCTTAGCTGACTTCGTGGCAGACAGAGCAGTCAGTTATGTCTCCATATGTTGAGGATCTTCAACAAGGTACACTTGAGACACACACAGACATACAGAGAGATAGAGCGAGATGCAGAGAGAGAGAGAGAGATAGAGAGAGAAAGAGAGAGAGACAGAGCGATATACAGAGAGTGAGATAGAGATAGAGAGAGAGAGAGAGAGACACACATACATACAGACAGGTAGAGAGACAGACAGGCAGACATACAGACAGAGAGAGAGACAGCGAACTACAGAGAGTGGGAGAGATAGAGAGAGAGAGAGACACACAAACAGACATACAGGTAGACAGACAGACAGACAGAGAGAGACAGGGAAAAAAACAGTCAGATGGAAAAAAAGAGGGACGAATAGTTTGGATGATGGAGAGAGAGGTGAGAGCTATAGAGAATTAATGTTACCCATTGGTGCCAATTTTGGTAATATAATTTCGGAAATGAAAGAACGGGTGAGAGAAAGAGAGCGAGAGAGACACACAGAGAGAATAGAGAGAGAGAGAGAGAAAGAAAGAGAGTTAATGGTAACCGTAACCATTGGTGCCAATGTTGGCAATGTTGGCAATGACAGGGTAATATAGTCGATCATTTATAGCGAGGGTGCACATGAGGCCCCAGATCTAAATATCCTGGTAAATCCACGAGATCCATGCACCATCTGCACTTCAACCAAGAGCAGGGCATACACAATTGTGTTAGTTAGCGAAAGCTAACAGTATAAAACAATTATCCTGGCAGAGGAAAGTGAAGGTAACAGGAATATTGGCATCTCAACCTTGTTCCGTGAAACAGTGGCTACTTCCGGGTACCCATCACACGGCACGACCCTTGCAAATAATCATGAAAACTAGGCAACCTCAAAATGCAATCATATTGATGTCTCAACTCTAACCCTATATGCCACGAGCATTAAATACAATTTGCAGCCAGTGATCTGATTTAAGTAAAACCGAATAAGCATCCGCAAATGTCAGAATGCTTAGGTTTTCTCAAGATATGCAAGATAACATATTCGGAGGTGCCAGATATCCTGGTAACTCAATGTGAAATCCATGTCCCCTCTGCGCAGTTGCTTCAAGAACAGAGAATAAATATCTGCGTTTGATATTGAAAAGTCAATAGTAGAAAATCAGGCTCGACCCATTTGCACTGACTTGTGTTGCTTTCTTTGCTGAAGACCTTTATTAATACTAGCCAGAGCGACATTGCATGTCGATATATACATACATGACTAATCAATGCTTAAATGGGTGGTGTATTTATAGACACGTCACTATGGTACTGAGGATGAGTGATGGAGAGAACTTCGGGATTTGTTGCGGTATTCCATCGTATTGAACTGAGAGAAAGTATGAATTATGGTAAGACATACATGCAACTGTTGGTACGAGCGAACCAAATATCGAATACATGATCGAAACACCGACCATTATACAACATAGTACTAGTATTAGCTGTATGGGATACAGACATTGGGGAACTGTTCGACTATGTCTAGAACTGGTGACTCTCTTTCTCTCTCTCTCTCTCTCTCTCTCTCTCTCGTCTGCATCTCTCCCCTCTCTTTCTCTCTCGTCTATCTTTCCTCCTCTCTCTCTCTCGTCTGTATATCTCTCTCTCCTCTCTCTCGCTACCTTCCCCTCTCTCTCTCTCTCTTTCTATATCACTCTCCATCTCTTTTATCTCCCTCCCTCGCCCCATCTTCTCTCGCCCTCCCTACCCCCATCTTCCTTCCACCCATTCACAACCACGACACCGCATCTCGGCGTGACTTTCTGTTTCCCAACAATAGAATACAATACACTAGTAATCGTGTAAAGTGTATTGAGAGAGAAACGATCGTTCTAGACTCCAACGTGTTACTTAAAGCAGACTTTGTATCGATTGCTGGAATCGTGTGTTCTGTGTAAATTAAACAGCCAGTGAACACTAGACAGCTGTACAGATTAGTATACGTGTGGGGTAGACAACCGTGGCGCTGTCTTAAATGGGAGACAACAAGAATGGGCATTCATGTTTGAATTCCATCATCTGAACTAATTCAAATCGGAAATAATTAAGTCCTCACTAGACAGATTAAAATTAAATTGGGACAGAGCGCAACGTAAATATATCACTTTTACTATTGCATAGTTATCGCCAGTTTCATCTATACTAGACATGGCTCATACATAGTACCGTAGTAATTAAATTCTTATAGGCTACCATATTGATGATTCTCAGCACACACACAAATCAACTGGATATCAATAAGAAACAAGTTGCATTATTTACGAAGATAAATGACAAATTAGTTTAAAAGTACAATGCAATTAGCATTTGAATTTAGAAAATAAAGAACGTAGTATTTAATGATTTTGAACAACGCATCTAGATCTAATTAACAACCTCTTCATTGACAAAATACCGCTTGGCCGCCATTAACGAGCAACGGGACTAATCGACAGAGCAAATGGCAGATGGCAAGATCCATGTTATGAATGGGAAGTAGACCACGTCGATAGCAATACAGACGTCCCACGAGACGAATCAGGTGTCCAGATTTATATTTGTGTGGGAGGACAATATCTGTGAAGGACGTCACGAGGTCCTCACATTTACCAATTATCAACATAGGACATCACGACCTGTTTACAATATAGGAAAGATAATCTTGATGCGGCATACCGCTAAAAATATATATGTATTATTTGCGGTATAGATCATGTGTCATATATTACTTTGTTCATTGGCCACGATAAGAGTGGTTGCAATGGTAGTTATGTTGTAATTTTTACGTATAATTTGGCACTTCATATTAGTCGTTTTGCCAAAGTAAATTGACATGAGCAAGCACATTCCGAAATTGAGCATTGCATATTTCGGCAATATGACAATTAACATATTTCCCGACGTATACTTGGTTGACAAAGGTAATCAAAGTTGTTTTATTTGTAAGTATGCCCATTAGTTATGAAATAGCGAGTATGAGCTTACTTATTCCTTATTTGATAATCAGTATTGCTCTGCGCCTCATCAGAGATGATGCGTGTATTATTATTATTATTATTATTATTATTATTATAAGTATTATTATTATTATTATGATAATAGTTATTGTTGTTGTAATTATTAATATTGTTATTATTATTATTATTATTGTTGTTGTTGTTGTTGTAGTTGTTGTTGTTGTTGTTGTTATTATTATTATTATTATAAAAGCTTAGGTTGGCATTTCAATCGAGGCATGATTCTATTATGATTTGAAGATCGACTACTAGTAACCTACCTTCAGTAGTACCCCAATATTACAACTGTTCGCAGACGTCATTAATAATAATTAGACAATGTCTCCCAATGTGCATGCCACTGTAATGGACCTATTTCCTAAGACATGTGTTGCCACTCTCTGTGCAATAGTTACTAACATTATCATAGCAAATACACCCGGATACTTATGTAACAACACTTAGAGCTATCCCAATTGTATGGTGTTCTAAAGTGGTCATAATCCGTATCCACGATGTCCTGTTTGGAACACCATACATACGTGCGTGCTTTATTTAACTTCGCATGACACTACCTGGACTCAAGATTTCATGCTCAAGCTCAGATTATATATGAAGATTTGATAACAAAACTTTGAGTTGAGCATGACATCGTACGCAGAAAGATTTCGTAATCTCGGGGTCAGGACAGTGATATACTTACAACTATCAGCGTATTAAATAAAATGACATCAACAACAATATAATGCCATTGGCATAATCCACCAGAAGATTAACCTTTTAAGAATCGCGTTAGAATAGCGTTAGAAATTGATACACCGCATGTTGTATACACATGCCATTATCTGTAAAACCCTATGGCTTGTATACATACATATTAACAAACTAGAATATCTTAAGCTAGCTAATTCCTAATAAGAGCTCTCTGAATATGTTAAAATAGACGTAAAAGAATAGCTCACTACTCCAAGCCTTTAACCCTCTCCCTGCTGAAGGCAACCGGAGATGCCATAAAGAGTTGTGTGTGTGCCTTATCCAGCAGGGAGAGTGTTAAAAAAACCCATTAACTGACATAACACCTTTAGCTAATGCTGTACAGGGGGGAAAAGAAGACAACTCGATGAATTGTCGTCACTGTCGGTACCAGTAGGACGCAGGAACGACAGTCACGACACCCACGCAGCCACAGAACTACGTCAACGGCATCGACAACACTGTCGGGCGCGAATAATATGCCATAAAAAGAACCGGTATTAATAGAATTTACTACATAATGGGATATATATTTCATTAATGCATTCCATATATAGTTTCGTTGAGAAGAGGAAAGAACATTACACACCGACAACAGGAACACTGTTCGGTGTGAACAGTGTTCTGTGTGAACAGTTTCATAGATACAACTCGTAAAGGAGCATGCAGATATATTTATTAATTACATATTATCATGAACAACCGCAAGACACCTATATTCACAAAAGTTTATCTTAACTAATCTATTCCTTCAACTATTTGCGCTTCGAGCATGCATTAGCATGAAGTCATGCGCTTTATAAATAGACTATTTATTTATTTATATATACAATAACAGAAAAGCGATAAATAAACGGCCCCAGCGTTAATTGAACACTAACGTAGGGAGAAAAATGACAATGAAGTATATAGAGTCCAGGTTGTATTCTTACATTCATTCTTTTATATGTTCAACAAAATAAATACATTAGTGATCATATATTGTTTATGAGGATGCTTTCTATCAAATTTCGTTCACCTTCTAATGTTATTGACGTGTACCTAAAGTCTCTGTCGTTTGCAAATTATGTCTGTTTTTAAATAATACAAAGCTAAATGTTTACATTCAAACTGACTATTGACTCTTAATTAATTTAGCTGAGTAGGTAGTTTGCGGTACAATCACGCCAACGGTCGTTGCGCAGCGATAATGAATGTCTAGTCTGAACAACATTGCGTTGAATTGGCATAATATATTATTGCATTCCTCGATGTTTGTATAGCATGCAGCAATAGACGGATAGCAATACATTATTCATTGGGGTATTGTCCTGTACACTTACACCTAGATAAAAACCAGACACACCGCGTAGCCTCGTAACAGCAATAGATTTAATTAGAAAGTTTGTCGAATTAATTGTGTGAGTTAAAAAAAAGCATAAGGGAATTTATAATGACTCGTGCCAAGAAAGATAAACATGTTTTAACAGTTATTATTTTTATTGAACGGTACTTCAGACGCAGTGTACTGGTAGAGGGTATTTTTTATTCCGTGATATATATGACTGTCAATCTCGATCCATGATGGTCGCGGTATAAAGATACTGATCATGACTTTTATGATAGATGAGTAGTTCTATTTGTGAACGAATCCACGTGCGTACAATTGTATACATCCTATGTATGAAATAAATAGTAAATACACTGGCATTCGGTTACAAAAGTGCATCATTAATATTACAATGTATGAGTATTTGATTTGTCATTCATTTGCCGATTCTGATGTTGTTTGCAGTATTCGTCGAAATACATGTGCTAAAGAAGGTAATAATTTATGTCGCTTAAAGTAGCTTAATTAATTAGCAATTACAAGATAAATGCTGTATTTTAATCTTAATAAAATTATACATATTGATCATAAAGATCTTAACCATAATTCACAAATTATGTGTTACCCTATGATACATGTCGTGCAAATAAAATAACTATACTATCATATCTAGAGCAAATCTTTCCTAGGTTTCATGCATAATACATATTTGTATTTGTACATTAAATATATGTATAGCGATCGTTAATAAGCTGATCAATGTTATGTTATATACTATTGACCCAAATTACTTCAGATTAATAACAAATATATAATTAAATAGTATACCGGTTAGTAATAAGATTACATTACTTACTAGTATATGGATACTACATCGTAGTATTCCCCGCATGTGAAACTGTACTCACAGCTTATCGTATACCGTACACTGTGAATCCTTCGTGGTGCGAATTTTCGTACTTCAAGACTTTAAACAGATTTCAAGGACAAGGACTGCATTTTTCGAGGATGATTAGTTTCATTAAAAACCTTTGAATCTTTGAAATGTTAGGTAGTTGTATTGTGCTTGTTCTCTTGTATCACTGTCGCTAGTGTGGAAGGCAGCTTGACCCATCCGATGCCAAACCATTACACTATTAAGAACCAAATATATATCTATAGACGCAAAGTAGAAGAATCGTAACATCATCAGCGTCATCATCATCACCAATTCAATAACAGTTCGTATTCTACTCCAACGTACGACGCAGTATAGTAACCACCGCTGGACAAAGGATACTACAAGAATAACATTTGAAAACATCTTTAAAATATATCACATTTTGCGATGACATCACGTCAATGTCACACGTAATTACCCACCACCTCGTATGAGTCTAGCACATAGGCATTCGGCTAACCTACGGGAGGTAGGGGAGGTAATCCCACGGTGAGCCGATTGGCACATAGGTTGTTGTCTCTATGACGTCATTTGTCTGTCGTACAGCGTTATCCCCGTCCATTGCTCTCGCTCGTGAAATTCCACAAGAATCGATCTCAGAATGTGCCACTAACACGGACAGGGAGAGCATGTGCTCCGACACTGCATGCTTCTCTCGACAATAGTATTGACATCGATCTGCCCACAGCCAACGACGGCCACGAAGAATATAACACCAATGATGACATTTACAATGCAGACAACCATCACCTATTTTTAATGTTGACGATGATAATATTAATACACATATTTATCTCTTTGTTTTGTTTTTTCTTGCTTGTGATGAATACAAACTAACAGAATTGCGAGATGCCATCATAACAGACAATTCCCTTTGGTTTATCAATCAATGGTTTGGTTAATATGTGTTAGGATATTAGATTAATAGTAACGCCATTAAACTCTTAACTGCAGGGGGCAGTTTCACAAATCGGTGATTGCAGTACATCAGAGTAAAATTGACGGTGACTTGTAGTTCTTAGTCGCAGTCAAAGTGTTTTACGATTGATACAACTGATTTCTGAAGGCAACAGTCACCACCTACATCAACTGTCAATATTACGACTACTACAATAACAACATTCACAATCATCATCATCATCATCTCCACCACCTATTTGTGCACAATCAGCATCATCATCATAAACGTCATAAGCACAACTATTAACACTATCACAAATATATAGCACCACCACCACCACCACCTATTTGTGCACAGCCATCATCATCATCATCATCATCATCATCTTCATCATTATAATCATCATAATAAGTACAACAACTATTAGCACTGCTACAACTATATATCACCATCAACAACACAACCGCAACCACCGCAACCGTTTTCAAATGGAGAATCTATCTTCTATTGCAGTAAAATACCAGCAATGTACGAATACCAGCAATGTACGAATACCAACAGCAACATCGCGAAGGGTTACGTCAAACCGTGGAGTATTCCAATCTGTCAGAAAGTCAGCCTCTCTATACCGCGACCGTCATGGATCGAGATTCGCAGTCATATACTAGTACTAGTATCACAGAACAAAAATAAAATGTTCTCCATCATTAAATTGTGCCTGAACTATCATTCAACAAAAACAAACACTGATGGTTTTTGTACAGGTTTTTTCTTCTGTTTTTATCTATGTGTACTGTATTTATCTATTCGTAGTCTTATATATATATGTATACAGTATGCTTTCAGTGGTTTCCTATATATAGGTCTCAAACGGCCGGGTGATGTCTTTTATAATGTGTCTTATGTATACTAGTATTACCATTGCATTGTTATTCATCACATGACACCTACATCAACATTAATTCTTCTTATGTATTATCAGATGCGTTGATATAATCACCGTGACACTGTACTATATAACATATTTATAAACCTCCAATAATAGGCCTATCTTGTGATCTTTGAGAACAAAGTATTGATTTACGTTGCCGTCACGTTTTTTACTTTGTAAAAGTCAATACATAGATCTACTGCGTAAAATATATTAACACAGCTCTACAGTATGTGTTCTATTTTGTATTTATTTTTATTTTTACCAAATGTCAGTACTTAATTAAATTAAGATCTCCTCAAATAGCTTACTGATCAATACGTACTGTCTAAAATCTATTAACAAAGATATGAGTTGTTTTGGGTGTGTTCCTTTGTGTTTTGTTTTAGTTATGTTACCAAATTAAATGTCAGTAATTAATTAAACTAAACTATTTTCAAGTAACTTAAATACTGTAATGATAAATTAAGTCTAAGACGTATGAACAAACTAATATAAATAATAAAAAAATTAAAAAAACATATTAATAATAATAAATCTGAGAGTTGAGTGATAATGCTAGCTATAGTTTCCAAAGTATTTTTTTTTTAATCCGTTAGCTACGAACAGGATCCATTAATCATATGCCAGTAGTCTACTGGTGTTTGTGTGTCATGAACTAATAGATTGGTTTAGAGAAACAAAATACAATTGCATGCATACTATTTACCATGGACACTGCATCTAACGACTTCAATACATATCTATGCATGTTCCACATAACAGGCATGAAATCTTTCTAAAAAAACAACTTCGTAATATCCGGGCCAGTTCTTATGTTATATAGTACCTTAAATTAATAACACATTATGTGTCACATACGTCATAGGGCTGTCACTGACGTCACCTACACCTATATTCCGCGTGGAGTTCTAATATTCATTAATGGAGAATTAAGGATAGGTTCCTTTATTATCATATTCGAAATCTTGGAATCATATATTTATATCAAACAGTTAATCTTGCGATATTTGGAAAGATCTGGGGGCCTATTCTCGAAACGTTTTTACGAACCTCTTAGTCTAAGAACAGTTATTAACGATTCTTATAGCTACACATGTTTGTAAGAACGTTTCGAGAATCGGTCCGACCTGCTTTCTAGCGGTGTGCACTTCTATAATGCAATCCGTCATCAACCCCACCTACCTAACCTACCCACCTACTGCCAGATTCGAAATCTTGGACTCAGATATTAATATCAAACATGCAATCTTGCGATAATTGTGAACTTAGATTTACAGCGCTGCGTACCTCCAGAAATCTACCAGTTATCAACCCCAGCTATACGTACTGTCCGATTCGAAATCGTAGAATTACATACTAGGCTACTATCAATTATGCAATCTTGCGAAATCTGGGAAATAGATGTTCTAGTGGTGCACCTTCCCAATCTCTTCTAAAACCGCCGTCCCTACCCTACACAACCACCCCCACCTCCGATCCCCAGACACCTAACAACCACCCAGCGGATAGGAAACCGCTAACGTATCATTTCTCGAAGCTCTCATATCTACTATACGAGACCATAAGGACTCTCGTAGCCATCTCTAATTCATGGAGATCGTGCATTTACGAGAGCACTATGGTCTCATAGAAACGATACCCTGGTCGAAAAAAATAAACCACCAGGTCGGAGCATCACCAGAGCAGTTCATACACGCTGTGCCCGTGAGACATGATGTTTCATTGCGATAATTTGTTTCAAATCGATGCCGACTGGTACCGCGGCGGTTTTGCCCGCGTCGGAATCGTCCCATGCGTGGTGGAGAAAACGACTCTCAATAATTGCAGTGTACATCTTGTATGTATGGGTAGGGGCGATCAATACGATGGGGGGAGGGGGGGGGGCGGGGGCTCTAGACCTGGTATCAGTCAGACAGTCATTTCACATGGAGAGTTCGAGAGGAGTCACAGACACGAGAAAGCATATTATGCATGTGTACATATGCAGGAATGAGGAGAATGATTCTTTTTACGATTTCAGGCGCAATAGGTTGACATGTGCACCTGTCTAACTGATCGCGTAGACAGGGAGATGATGAGGGAGGGAGGAGAGAGAGAGAGAGAGAGAGAGAGAGAGAGAGAGAGAGAGAGAGAGAGAGAGAGAGAGCCAGAGAGAGAGAGAGAGAGAGAGAGAGTGAGAGGGACGGGGGTCACGATAGGGAGAGAGAGAGAGAGAGAGAGAGAGAGAGAGACACGCAGACAGATACAGAGACAGAAAGGAGAGAGAGACATACAGATACATAGATACGGAGACAGATAATTGGTTGGTTGGTTGGTTTGGGGTTTAAAGTCACTTTCTAGAATCTTTCACTAATATCATGACATAGAGTGAGAGAGAGAGAGAGAGCGAGAGAGAGAGAGTACGGGAGAGAGAGAGAGAGACACACACAGACAAATTTATATATTGAGACACAGAGAGATAAGAGAGAGAGAGAGAGAGGGAGGAAGGAAGAGAGATAATAGAAGGAGAGAGGAGAGTGAGGGTGAGTGAGTGGTAGACAGACACTAACAGACATAGGAAATATGGATACTATAATAGAGAGGCTGTATATTCCCATAAGTGCATATTTATCATCTCATTTGTTTTGGGTCATAAATGCATTTGCATGTGTGATAGGTAATCTAACTCGCCAATAAGAGATGCTGCTTACTTATACAATGTAGGATGGTGATACTACACACACGTACCCACTCCATAATGTACTCTTTCTTTTCTATCTTTACCTCCTCTGTCTCTCTCTCTCTCTCTCTCGCCCTCCTCTCTCTCCTCCATCCCCCCTCTCTCTCCCTCCCCTCCCATCTCTCTCACTCACTCTCCCTCTCGCTTTCTTTCTTTCTCTCTCTCTCGCTCTCTCTCTATCTCTCTCTCTATCTCTCTCTCTCTCTCTCTCTCTCTCTCTCTCTCTCTCTCTCTCTCTCTCTCTCTCTCTCTCTGTCTCTCTCTCTCCATATATATATATATATATATATATATCGCTCTCTATCTCTCTCTAGTGTATACACAAACTAAAATATATAATATTAAGAAATACCATGACCCCAAAACAATTTCACCATGTTTACCTTTGGGGTCATAAATATTTTCGTACGTTATTATAAGATTAAGTTGTACCGGTAATTGCTATTTCACGACTAATCGCAAACTTGTCAGAATAATACTGCAGTATTGAAGTATTTAATTTAAATAAAGTAATGATCATTGATTCGAAATGATTACGAACAGATATGGATAGAAATAGTTAAAAGCTTAAAGAAATAGACGAGGTTTTAATTTATTTAGAAAACAAGTAATAGTCTCCGAATCAATCGTATTTACTGTACGAAAATCCTATAATTTCACGAAGAATGAAGATCATGCGGTTCCGTTATCCTAGAGTTGAATGCTCGAATGGCTAATACCGTCTGTCTCGCATTCTAACCAGACATAACAACATCACATTGCTATAATCATCCCAATATCACAAATATTCGTCCAATGTCACACATATTCGTTGGAGGAAATTCAAACAATATATAACTTGGCGATTTTTGACATTGTGAAGAACTTATTGAACAAAACAATCTACGATGGATTTGTGTCTATTTGTCCGGTATCACAGGCACAGAGACAGTATTATTCCGGACACGGTTGTTAAGATGTATAGAAACATCAGCAGCTCTCATGTACGGTCACTGAACGTGATATCTCAAAGGCGGTATCGGTGTTTCGCAAATATTTGGTAAATCCAATCTACCAAGCAATTTTCTTTCATCGTTTTAACGATAGTGTAAACACGGGACGACTGAAGACAAAGTGAAAGAAGAGGCGAGAGGTAGCCGGATGATCATGGACCTGCGATGTGTACTTGAAGCTAGGTGTATTAAATCTGGTGTGTACTTGGACCTAGGTGTATTAAATCTGGTAATCCGGGTGTAGATGAACATCTATGTGTCAGGACATGAAATCAGGGTCGTCTTCCTTTGATGATATTGTTCAATCTTGTGTTCAAGCGTGACCATACAAATCTCTGTCCTGGTTACTGAAATACTTATTAATACATCTTGCCAATACTTCCCCCTCTCTCACCTTTGAACACTTTATAAATCCAAAATCACATGTCTTTTCAGCTATGTATGTTTAAAGGCATAACATCACAAATATATATGGTTGTTTTGGACAAGTTCTTAGCTATAACTGCAAAGTACATTCACTTGCCATACATAAAATCATGTTTGTACTTCCAAAAAGCTTTCCAC
>JAUTBV010092675.1:0-17919 GCA_032361325.1 Lepetodrilus fucensis | reverse complement strand
CATTCATTTTGCATACTCAAGTACTATCGTGATACTATCGCGATATCTTTGTCAAAGTGTGATAGTATCGTGATAGTAATTCTAACTATCGCAATCCTATCGTGATAGTGAAATTACCCGTGATAGTCACCCCTACCTATAATGCATCAGCTAGGGCCTAAGCACGTGCGTAACAAGTTCGCAGCCCTACTAACTACGAATCTTTAAGATTGTCGTACGACCGAAGAACGTTTTAAGAATAGACCACAGTGTACATACATGTAACTAACTCACAAGTCAGTTTACCTAGTTTATTGTAATGTATCTCAGTAGGCTATACATGTACATACATATTCTTGCAAAGTTTTCACTGTCTACATATGATTCTGCACGACCAAATAATGCCACATGGGCATGCTTTGGTATAGGCCAAGGTCTACATGTATTTTAATCGTTCTGCTACTAGTATTCGAAGCCTGTACACTGAGGGCAACGACCCTATATAAAGGGACTTCCATGCACAGCATAGAACTTCAATGTTTTCTGGATTCAATCGGCCTGCGATGTCAAATACATAACAGATCGCTGGATTAGACACAGGCACTGCTCTTTAAGGCATCTCCGGTTGCCTTCAGCATGGAGAGGGTTAAGGATATGGAGAGGGTTAAGTAGTTCCCCCGCAAGCTGTTATATCTACGGTGATAGCCATGCACACTAAATTATAGTACATGCAGAGAGATTTGCTGACCGAATAACTCCGCCAGTCACGTATATCATCTCCTATTGTGTGGACCTAATTGCGGGATATTAACGTATAAAATTCGACCGTAAAAGTCAGATTTCCGAGATTTGGTACACGCTTGGCGACTCGCAGAAAGACTAAACAGGCTTTAAATGTATGGTAACGGACGGTGAGAATAACTTTCGGGGAACGCTGTTTGTGTTCTAGAATTCACTTAGATTTATGGTCTAATGTTATTGCTATCCATGTATATTTTTCATTTAAGTTGTAATAACTTGTAACCTATCCATTTCGTCTTGGATAAAATATGTGTTTAAACAAAAACTAGTATGTTACTGTTAATGCAAATGGTTAGAATATAAGCCATACGCACCATTGTCAAAGATACGTTTTGGATGACAGTGTGTTCTACTACAGCTACACCACTATCAATAGTCTCGGGGGAGTTAAAGTAAATCAATAATATATATGAAAGGAGCCACTGAAATTATGTACCCTCTTGTTCTCCAGTAATATAGACTTGCTTAACTGATCTAGGGGAATATTTGGGTGAGAACAAGGTGTGACACAGACTGTCACTATACTACAGCTAAATCTCTTCACAATGTCCTATAGTATGTTACTCTCCTGTAGAACATCATCAGTTCACAAGGTACGAAACTTTCAGAGCACGAATTCATGTTCACTCAAATGTTATATGGGGGATTTTATTTGTGAACACAATTCAGGACAAGTAGGCTAACTTTAAGTGTATGGTCATGTATACTGTACAATTGGATTCAGCGATATTTTTACATACATTCATGGCACAAACATTTGGTAGGTTTTCACGATATTCTTAAATAATATTGCAATGCTAGTTTATATATGTACATGTATGTTAGATGTTATAATCTAAAACTTATATGGTCCTGTTTTAATGTATCACCGTCGTATGTTTTTGTATTTTATTAAGTGTATCAACACCTGTTCATTATTGATGCCTCGTGTTGATATATTTCATATCAATTCCTATTGCTTTACTCACATATCTACGTTGATAATGATGATGATGGTGGTGATGATGATGATGATGATGATGATGATGATGGTGGTGATGATGATGATGGTGGTATGATGATGATGATGATGATAATGGTGATGATGATGACGATGAAGACGATGATGATGACGACGACGACGACGATGATGGTGAGCATGATGATAATGGTGGTAATGATCGATGACGATGATGCTTATGCCTCCAATGTAAGATTGTTTTATTGCAAGGCATTTTAATTCTTCGTGATCAAACCAATACCAAACCAATACCCGATGCTGTCATCAATAATGTATTGGTCTATTGTATTCGACTGTTCAAGTATATTTTAATGGGGATATTTTAATGAATAACATATTTATCTCCACAACCACCATGCACGCGATGACTTTATACCCTGAACGTCGCTTATATCGGCAATGGGAAGTTGGCTAATAAGGATGTTCGTGAATTTTCGTGTAGTTGTAGGAGAATTACGGTACGTGAGAGAAATTTGGTGTTAATACATTAAATATTTGTCATTGGTGCCTTATACATGCATAATTTCATAATTGAGTCTACTTCAGAAAAAAAAGAAGAACATTTTTGAATATCGAAAAAGGAAAAAGGAAAAAGGAGCCAACTTCCGCTTATATCACACGTATGGGAGAACATCACACGTCAATCAGACAGACAAGACAGTACATGCAGTATCCACGTCCTCCAGCCTACTCGCAGTCGGGACTTATTTTATTTCATCTTAATTTTTATTTCGTCTGGATTCATTACTGCTTTATTGTCAGGTGTATCATTAAACTCTAAACATATATTAGTCCGCTTCTTGCCACCCATCTTGCCACCCATGCAGCTGGGAAATCGTAATACTACCTCCTTGACATTACATTGCAATGCGATGACAATGGTCGCAGCTCAGTTTGATTATAAATACCTGGGTACCGATACCTGCAGGTTAATATACAGAATACTAGTGGTTCGTACAATTAAATTAGATTCATGACATATGGTAGCCGTCCTGTAACTATTGTGGGTTATGATCATTTGTGATGTAACAAGGCTGATGTTCGTATAACAAATAAAACGTTATGTATGCAGAAGGAAGCCAAGACGAACGTAACGAGATGAATATATGTAACCAGAGAGATTTGAAACATTACAGAGAAATAGGGTGATACAAATTATAATATTATATATTGTTAACATACAAGGAGTAATGCAAAGTAGTAGGACTATGTACTACGGGCATTGGTGTAGCTACTGATACAACTACTATTACTAGTATTATTACTACTACTACTACCACTACTACTACTACGTCGACGACGAGGAAGAGTACGACGAGTATTACTACTACTACTACTACTACTACTATTATTATACTTCTTTTACTACTACTACTACTACTACTACTACCGCTACTACTACTTATTCTGTTACTACTACTACTACTACTACTACTACTTAATATTACTACTACTACTACATTTTACTACTACTATTACTACTACTTAATATTACTACTACTCACTACTACTACTACTACTGCTGCTGTTGATGTTTATGCTGCTGCTGCTACTACTACTACTACTACTACTATTATTACTACGACTACTTCTACTTTTGATGTTGCTGCTTTTTTTGCATTTTCTTTTAATGACTCAAATTCAAAATCCCGATTAGTCGACCATTAATATGATTGGATTGACATTTGTAGATTCTGGAAACGACTACATATACATTTCTTATAAATGAAATACGGAGCATCATTTTCATTCAAGACACAGCAAGGAAGCGCAGATTCATATAGTTGTATATGTTTTATGGATGGAATCAATACACGATCTTGAAACACTATGATGAATAAATAAATAAGGTATTTCAGATAGCACATTCTGAGTCAACTTCCGCTTGGGCGATGATAGGAAGGAGGCCGACTACAAGTGAAAGTAACACACTGAAAGTCACCGAGACGGAAGTGAGGATCTAGAGAAAGTCACAGGACTGATATAGACAGTGACGTGTCAGACCACATAACTTTGAATACTTATAATAGCATATTATACTATCTATCTATTTATATAGTAAGTAAAGTATATAGTAAGAGTACTGTATAGATAGAAAGTATAATATGTTATTATAAGTATTCAAAGTCCTGTGGTTAGACACAGACAGCGACGTATCAGATGATCTACCCACAGTCGCTTGTGGTGAACCATTATTTCGTTTTAATAAATTAATTTTAAAATATATTTTAAAGAAAAGTAATGTTATATTTTAATATTTTCTTTTGGGGTCATCCCAAATTAAAATATTTGTTAAAAAAACCCTAAACATTCTTACTTTTATTTTATTTAGTTTTTAAACATAATTTATTTAAAACTAAATAATGACCCGCTTCAAGTGTCTGTGGTCGACCACGGTAGTCGACAACTATAGCTTACTATACATACACCCTGGTTTCCATCGACCAACAACTCGCTCCAATACAGCATTACAGCATTCTCAATCGTCCAGCTACTTCCTCTTATATCTGAGACGATACCGTTTGATCTAATACGTTCCATATCGGCGGCTTTCTTCCTCTGTGTTTTCGAAAGTGTTTCATTACACAGGTTTCCCATTTCGGTATTCGCTCCCTGTAGATTCCGGCTAATTCTCGGAGGTAAGGTTCTATTGTCCGTGTTGGATTCTTCAGATAGATGACTAGACTGCTGCGAAAGTCAGCATGATTGCAACAGATGACGCCACACTCGCAAGTCATTCCACTGCCAAATCTCGCCAACTTTCTTACGTATTCTCGTAACTGGTAAAGGAATTCGTTTTTGTGTACGAGTCTGTATATATCTTGGCCAGTTCTTGTAAAGGGTATGTTTGGTATTCGGATTACCCCGATGCTCTCGCATGCAAAAACAACGTTTTAAAAAGGTCTTTTCAACAGTTTTTAGGGTTTCATTATGCAAACTTTTATCAGTTGAGATTTACAAGGATGAATCCTATAACAAGCATCGTTAGGTTTCTATTACTGATTTATCAAGGCTCAATTTGTCATAGGTGATTTGGCGATAGAAGCCAGCTTTGATCCAACTGCCTGTGGTGACAAAAACTACCAGTTCTTATTTAGGATTCAGCGTTGATAGAAAGGCTTCGTAGGAAAATATTTGTGTTAGTTTTGAAGATACAAGAGATCTGGTTATGTTTGATTGCACGTGGATAAGAGTAAGAAGTAGATGATATAACTTAAAGTATGTTACCACATACATTCCAAAGGGAATGTTGTTTTCGATGTGTATAAAATAGCTGAAACGCCCTCCGTACCCTGTTTAAAGTAATTTTTAAACATTCTGAGGCTGAGTCATCGTATATAATGGTTTGCATTTAGATTTATATCAGGTATTCAGTTCCACCTTATAAGGTTAACTTTGTAAACAAAGATTAGCAAGAAAACCTCAAGTGAAGTTTTCTTTAAACACGATCCCTGGATATTTTTTTTTTATACATGAATATTGTTATAGAACACCCATCGAAAAATAAATGTTATTAGTCACGGATAAAAATAATAATTAATATTGTCTAATTTCACAAAGCTATCGTTAAGTGCTACGGAGGTTGGAGTTTCCTCCTGCCTTAAACTGACAAGTTGTGATACTAGTATAAGTGAAATAATCTTGAAAGTGACAAACAAAATAAAAAACTTAATTATTTAATTTAGTTAAAATATGTGAGGTTGTATTCTTTCCGAAGATATCGTTAGTTGAAAAGCGACAAAGAACGATGGTTGCCACATTATTTTTCTGACGAAAGCTTCAATATAATAAGCAATATACCGGGTATACTCGTCGAATACAAATATATTTGTATTCGACGAGTAATATACGCCGTATTAAATAAGTGAAATAATCTTGAAAGCGGCTCTAAACCCCAATTTAAAAATAAGCATTTAGTTGAACATCGTGTCATCTGGAATATCGCTAAACGGATGTTAATGGCTCCGATTACAGTATAATATAGATTATAATATATTCTGAAATACCGTTACCAATGCAGAACAGACTGCAGGTGCGATGTGTAACACAAGTAAATGATTGTTGGTGAACGCTACGGTCACACGTGAGTGAGCACGGACAACTGATGAGCTCGTAAGTGTAAGCTTATTTATTTATTTACAATATTATTTTTTGTTCTTTTTTGTTCTTTTTTTTTAGGGTACTTGTGTTGTAAATCTCAGTTCAACAATAATATTATTTTTAAAATATCAACTGCACGAGTACGGAACTAGCACGGTTGTCGGAGAGTGCAATCACATCTTTGCACTAAGTTGTCCACCATACCACTCCCATGGTGCACCAGAATATGTCAGAAAAATCGGCGGAGATTAGGCCTATATGGCGCTAATGACCAAAATTCAAGTCGAAAGGTTTAGGTAAAGATCTCTGCAGAAAGAATTGATTAGTTGAACTGAAGTTTAAAATACCAAAAGTCTGGTATCACTGACAAGGAAAACATTGTTACTCTTGGTTTTGTCAGTGGTCCAGTTACTTCGAGCGTGTGTTTATATTTTTCTCCCTGTTTATCCATTATGACTTCCGCTCGCGCGTGTCGGACACGAGTTGCCTTTCAAATATCGCAATATTTTCGGTGCGCATTCTCAGAAATAGCATTCATGATCCTCTTAATTGACATGTCATTTCCTCCGTGTCTTCCGATTACTCATGCGCAGTAATTAGCCGGTTTGCATGCATGCACGTGCAGAAAATTACGGGTAATTGCAACGTAGCCATGACCGGGTAGCTAATCGGAGCCATGGCGTCACGGTCAGAGAAAACACTTGGTGACCGTTCCGTTGGAAGCGACCCGTCCAGAACCGACGGCGACTTGCGGCGTAGGGTCACCGTCATTCTCAGACGGTAACGTGGCACCGAGACCTTGGAAGCAAGAGCAGGAATCTTTGCATCCGGGTCTTGTCAGGGGCCATCAGAACCTCGTCTGTTTCAATTTAGAACCTCCCAAGTAAAATGTTTCCGTTGAAAACACGCCGTGTTTTGTAGCCGGGTCGCGGATCGCGTATTCGATGGGTGCACACCCATAGAAAAGTAATCCTCTACAGATGCGATCCGTTATCTTGTGACGAGATATTTGGTCTTGGCACTGATGGATAAATGCCCGGATGGCGGAAGAATACAAACATATTGATACATGTGTATGTGTGAGGGATAGTTAGAGATCCAAATACAGCTAAGCGTATCTGGAAACCAGATCCACTTTCCTTCTAATACTGGTTTGCTTTTCCCTTTGTCGAAAAGCGTGTCAAAATATTGGAAGATTTATGCGACTGGAGGGAAGTGTGTCGGCATGTTTACATATTTTCTTGTTGTAAACATCCATCAGGTCGTCAAACGCCGAATGATGCACGCACATTGTGTGTCCATCATCTTCCCTATATGTGTGCGTTTTTTTCTGACATCGTTTATCTTATCTGTCCAGAAGTAGAGCGTATCAACAATGTATAATATTTGAAATGTGCAAACGCTTGTGCAAAGAGTGCATCACTACATGTGTTCGGAACATTTCTCAGGTTACCTAAAAGTAATTTAGTTTCCGGTTCATAACAACGAGTTTGCCCAGACGAGGAGTTGTCATGGAGAACTTCATCTAGTATTGCATTTGAAGAACCCTTCACGGATTTTATCAGATGCCGTAAAAGGGTGTTGCACATACGAAAACGTGAACGCATCTTCGTCCACTCACTCGCACGCATTCATCTCGACGCACGAGTCTTAATTCATATTATTCAGCTTTAAAATTATTGCTTTAAAAACAATCTAATCCACATTTAAATTGAATATATATATATAAAGGTCCAATTTAAACTTGATTGCTCATGACTTCGTAATAATGTCAGCCCCGTCGATTGCCAGTCTATTTCTGCCAGTATTTTATGTACGATTTATTGGAAGTTTGTTTCCGCAGTGGGCCAGATACGCACTTATCTACTGTACCCTGTTAGATAACGGTCCCCGACCCTCGGAGGCAGCAACAGCTCACCCCTTCTAGACTCACATGATGCCTCTGTTTATGGTGTATTTATGTTTTTACTGTCTGTTACTAGTTAGTATCACCCTGATAGCAAGGCCCCGTCGCACAAATACAGCTTAGACGTTGTTGACCTTTCTACGATGGTTAAGAAATCGTTGCTGCAGGAATATGAGCCGTTTGCGTGATGGTTATTGCGACAACGACTTTTTCTTATACCTATGGACATTAAATGAATTTTCTCTCTAAGAAATCGTTGATTCAGGAATATGAGCCCATGTGTTATATGGGTATTGCGAAGAGACTTTCTTGTAAGCGTATGAAAATTAAATTGTGTCTGTATCTATTTAATACTGCCTGTTATCATTAATTTATATACAACATATATAGCACATTCATTTTATTGCCAATGTCCACGTTGTCATGTTATCCCGCTAAACACTTAGTATAACTCCACATTATGTCTGCTTGATGAATGGTACTGGACAGGTAGAACATGGTCATCATTTTTTTATTAATGAAATTAGTCCTTTTTTGTCAAAGGTGTTCATGAAGTAATTTGTAACAATTACGGAAAATATATTTCAACGAAAATACATCTTGGGGCATTATCTGGAATGACCACCTGGATCCCGTTCCACTAACAATCGTAGTGCTACGAAAGTCGTATGTTAACATGGAGTTATGACTCTCAAAGCGCTACTATCGTTCTGTAGAACGGGTGCTTACAGTGGATTATATGTAACACTTCTATGGCGTTGATGACGGTGACCATTGATGAAGAACACGGATCTTGACTAATAGAAAGTTGAAAATTGCTTTTGCTTTTATACCCATCATCTAGGCCGAGATTCAGTGGCTGTCCTTCCATTAAGAACATCTAATAGCAGTGTTCGAAATAGCAGTATCCTTGCACGCCCGTATGTCGTGTTACTTTTTGTTCGATTTTCAAGATGTATATCATCGATCACTGGCCAACATGTAACGGGTAACTTCTCAGACTTACCAGTCCTCATTGCTGGCAATGACATTGCTGGAGTGTTGTACACTGCTTATAGGAAGCACATGTTGCCTGTGATGTATTGGATAGGTATTTATCCCAAACATAAACTACTAAATATATACCGTAGTATTGGCTTTACTGTTTTGGCACGATGTCTTGAAGAACAGGGGGCCTATTCTCGAAACGTTCTTACGATCTTCTTAGCCTAAGAACACTTCGTAGCCAAGAATCGTTAAGAACTGTTCTTAGGCCTAGAAGATCCTAAGAACGTTCACAGGTGTGCACATACCTACCTACCTTTGAATAGTACAGTACTATTATTAATAGTAGTTCGATATCTCAACTATCTCCCAGAGATTCTAACATTCTCGCTCTGGCCAAGAGGTTGGGCGTGTGTTGTCCCGTAGGACGTTTTCAATTAGAAGACGACGCAACATTATATCAGCGAGCACGCTCCCTGGTTGTTTCCAAGATGGCGGCCCGCACCCAAGAGACTTCCGGTACAACCGAAGCAGACGGGGTGGAAGACACGGAAAAGGTCATGTCTATTGTTCCAGCGAGATCGGCGATGTCGCAACTTCAAGGCTGCAACAGAAACACGGCAAGGATTACATGATATGTTTAATGCTTTTCCGCACTCTGTTGGGCCGGGGATTACTTGAGGAGGGGTGAAAACAATTAGGGAACATGTCCAAACAAACAAAGCTAAAGGTTGGGACAGTTTTAGTCTGTAGCGATGCTGCAAGAATACGGCACCGTTGTTGACATATAGTGCTGTCTATGCCTGGTGATATGTGTCTACGCAGTACCAATGATACGGTTCGATACTGTATTATCATCTGGACAGCATGCACGTAGGTATGCTCGATATCTTAACGCGTATGCACATTGCAGCCAAAGTACCACCTAGCATGCCTGGTATATTATTATTATTATTATTATTATATATATATATAAAAGGTTTTAAAAAACAAGACGATACAGAGAATATAAAAAAACACAGAAAGATGTCCACAAATATAATCTATTAACGGCTCATCTCTCTCTCTCCCTCTCTCTCTCTCTCTCTCTCTCTCTCTCTGTTTCTCTGTCTGTGTTTCTCTATGTCTTCCTCTATCTCTTTCTGTATTTCGCTCTCTCTCTCTCTCTCTCTCTCTCTCTCTCTCTCTCTCTGTTTCTCTGTCTGTGTTTCGCTAGCACTTCCTCTATCTCTTTCTCTCTTTCTCTCTCTCTCTCTCTCTCTCTCTCTCTCTCTCTCTCTCTCTCTCGCTCTTTCTCTCTCTCTGTTCTGTCTTGCGTCATTGGAACATGTGATCACGTCGGCATCCCCCACAGCTTGGTTAGAACAGTGTCAGACATTCAGAGATTAGCTGGTTTTCTCCAGACGGATTTAACTCAATGCTGGACGTTTACTTGACGTGAGGACGAAATGTACACTACTTTAGCATAGAAAACTCTAATTCAAAACGAACATAAAATATTCTCTCTGACAGAAAAAGCGATTTCTTATAAATGTAAATGGTGGGAAAAAGTTAAATTCTTTAATTCGTTCTACTTGTGTAATCTAGACTAGATATAAGTAAATGTGTTTGGCGCGACGGTGGGGCATGTCAGCTAATTTCCTATTAAAGATAAGCAATTGCTAAGATATGACAATTTCAGCTAGAGTTAACGGTATATAATGTATATTAATATACATGTACATGTTCTACTAAACCAACGTAGATTATCAACTATTGTAACGTTTTGTCACTATATATTTTAATGAAGAAGGCTGGTAGCGCAGTCGAAAGCCCGGGTGCAGAGACTTGTTTTTAATAGAACGATTCGAGGTAACGTATATTTCTTATTGTTTTTATCCAAACAGTAGCATCAATCATGCGAAGGAGAGGCGAAAGAACCGCGTTACGTCTCCGTGTTACACCTGAATTCCATGTTTCTTGTCCCGGAATAAACTAATTAGATCAAGAAATAGATTTATAAAAATAAACATTGCAAAGCTAAGTTAAACATACTGCCAGAAAAGTCGATACATTAGTAATGAATTCATGCATATGCATACGTAATCATACATGCTTGAATAATATGTGTATCCAGAACTAAATGAAGATAAGTAATCAAGTTAGAAGTTTATTAATATTTGTATATCGCTCCTCTCCAAATGATGTATATACTAGTATTAACACTTATTGCTAGATGCTATTGTAGTTAATAAAATGACAATACATTTAGATGCGAAGGTGATAGTGAGTATGATAGGCCTATGTAGTATGTATAATTTAAATACTTTTTAATCAGTTTTTAATCAGTCTTTAAACTAATACGGACAGTTACCTGAGAAAATAACGATACATTAACGTTCCGGACGATAGTCTGAATAAATGGAAACGTTTTGTTTGTTTTAAAACAACAATACTTTCTTCTCTTCTCTCCTCCTCGCAATCTTCCCCTCTCCTCCCCTCTCCTCTTCTTTCCCCTCTTATTTCCTCTCTCCTTCTCCCCTCTCCTCTCTCCTTCTCTCTCCTCTCCTCTCCTCTCTCCTTTCCCCTCTCCTCTCATATCCTTTCTCCTTTCCCCTCTCCTCAACTCTCTCCTCTCTCCTCTCCTCCTTCTCCCATCTCTCCTCCTTCTCCTCTCCTCTCTCCTTTCCCCTCTCCTTCTCCCCTCTCCTCTCCTCTCCACTCTCCTCCTCTCTCCTCCCCTCTCATATCCTCCTATATCCTCTCCTCTCTCCATTCTCCTCTCCTCTCTTCATTCGTTATCCCCATCCAGCGACCACCCTCGGACGTCATTAGCCCGTCCCCCCCGGCCGTCAAGGAGCTAGGGTGATCACGGTCCAGAAATCCAGACAGCCTCCCCACCCCGAGGGAAGCAAGGGTCGTGAGAATACAGATGCGGATATCATGGCGCGAAACAGAGAACCTTGAATATAGTTCCAAAATTGAAACCGATCTGAATATAAGGAAAAACTATTTTAAAAAACGTGACCAACTTCAATGAAAAAAGATTCAAGCGATCAATTTTTTGAATACTTTTTGCCGATCAAGATGACATAAGTAAATACGTAATGGATGCTCGGAATACCGTCTGCGTGATGTGCCCGTCTGCTTGGCTGTGGGATGTCTGCAAACTATCCGACCTCCGGGGATATCCCCCACACCCGAGGGATATCCATTAGACTATCACAGCCACCACCTTTCAATAACAGATCTCAACTTCGTAAATAATGAGTTTATGCAACTGTTAGCATGCAAGGCTTACATGGTTGTACGTCGTCAAAAAATCTCAGAGAACTCCTGGCCTGAAACGGAGACGACTACACGCAAGAAAAGTTAGTATAAGGTCAGCGCTGGATTAATCACAGTCATTTATTAATAGGGAATTTCCGTTTGAATCCAACATAAGCCATTTCCGGTTGCATCCAGCACTAATAATGTTAAATAGTGTAAACGTTAAACGTGTTGAATGTTATTGAATATCATCACTTCTTCGTGCAATTTCAACGACATGCGATGGTATAGAAAATATTTTTCAATATTATTAAAATTAAAATTCGTTTTATGGTATTTTAACTAGATATTTCATAATTATTGCTGGCCAAGTTAAAGTCAGTTATTTTATTCTTTCTATTTTATAATCCACTGTGGTTTACAAGTACCCCCTCTACCCATAGCTCGTAAAGTGGTAAATGCACATTAGGTATATGATTACTTAATTATTGGAGTATACAATACTAATATTTCAATATTCGCATCAGTTTTCTATACCATGAGCAATGCTCAATGATGACAGGTCCACATCGCCCTTGATAATCAGCAGACAGACAGAGGAACAAAAACAATATCAGAGAAATTTTTGTTATTCCCTTCGTCTGCTGGACTACAAGACTACATAATTAATCTATCTGGCGGTTCTTGAACTAAAGTACAAAATAACTAAGCTATCTTTTTGCCCGATTCAGGAAGTGTAAGAAATACCTGCAAATCTGTGGCACCGGTGGCGCAATGCCAGACTAAGATTTCACTGGGAAGACATGCATTGATAGACTAGTGTGGTCACATGATCACTCGGCATTCTCCGTGATTGATCACGTGATACAAGGTACTGAGTGAATGATGGGTTTTTTCCTTCTGCAATCTAGTTAAATTTGACGTTTCCTTGTTTCTTTTGAGAAGTGAACCTAATAGTATTTCGGTGATTTCAAAATAGACCAATTGCCTCAGTAGCTCACTTGACACTTAGCCAAGGTAATCGAAACGGTAAAGCGATTTCCCACATATCTACTATTATCTGCGTAATGAGACCCCACATGAAAATAAATTATAAAGGATAGTTTTAGCATTAATCGCAGCAATATTACTCCAAAGTTAGGACTCCAAATTTGTAATATTCGAACCATAGCAAAAACACTATTCAATGGCGTGCGAAACGAAACAGCAAGCATCTGTCATTGACAGTAGATGTCTACAATACTTGCTACTGTTATTGGTACCAATGTATAAGAACATTACTGAAATGTCTGGTATATTTACATTTGACATGTAATCACAACTTGATAAATACACCTGCAGGTATATGTGCAATTACAGGAACGACAAGGTAACCGTAAGTTTACCATTATCACGATGTCTTCAGCAGACGTATACATCAGTATCGTGTAGAGTTAAAACATGGGGCACCTCCTTCCTTGTACTATGCCATTAGCTACGCTGTCCAAAGTCTTGACCATGCCAATTCATCATTGCGACCACCCTCGACAAACGTACAACTAAACTATCGAAGAAATTAGTGTAGTAAGAGTTAAAGGTACGTGTGTACACCTGGTCACAATTAGCGGGGGCTGATTAAACCTCTTTTGAAGTTCCAATGCTGCCATCGTGTAGAACATGGTTCCAGCACGCGGTGTGTCCGTCAGTCTGAAAAGAATGACCTCCTATATTGGACAAGAGTACCAAGGTAAACGCGGCGGGAGCAAGAAACGCGCGAATTGGAACTATGGTATAGAGACACAGATTAATGGCTTTGAGAAACAGACACTTTTCAGTCAACGGCCATGAATAAATGGATTACTTGTCTTGCCTAAGAAATTGGCAGAAATAATTATGAAATTCCACGCTTGTCGTATTATAGTCTTGACGAGGTTTGCCATGTCTCTTCGCGTTGAACGGTGGAACTTCATAGATTGTTTGACACGTTACTGGGATGTGTCTACTGGGTGATTGTACAGTTAAGCGCATCTGGCAAAGAGAACCAGTGGAGCAGGAACAATGTGGCAGACTAACCGTTATGACGGGGATCTCCGGGGAAGGACGGAGATGTATTCTGGAATAGAGCAGTTGTGGCGGATGACGCCTGCCATCATGGAGGAATCCGTATTTCCGGTGTCACCGTTTTTGCAGTTCCTTCACGAGTTCTCTCTCTTTTTTTCTCTCGCTCTCGCGCTCTCTCTCGCTCTCTCTCTCTCTCTCGCTCGCTCTCTCTCTTTCTTACACACGCACGCACACACACGCACATACACGCACGCACACGCACGCATACGCACACACACGCGCGCACGCACACGCACGCACGCACACACACACACGCACACGCACACACACAATGCTACCGAAAGTCAACTGGGTCTAGGCGATGTCTTTACACAAGTTGACATGATTTACGATGTCATGAACTGCAAGGAATTCTGCAAATCGATTCTGTCAATTGAGAAGTTCAAATAAATGGAATAGTTTCAATAAGGTCAACGCGAAAAGGTACTGTAAGTCATGTTTCATGATAGCTATGCTCCTAATTGTAAATATTTATTACTTTTGCAATACATAAAACTAAAAAGAATTATTTAAAAAAAGATACATTAGCGATGATTGTTATTTATTTATTATTAACTTTGATAATATTTTCATGTTAGTATATTTTCGCAGAGATAATAGTGTGGAAGACTTAGTATTATCGTGCAAAACATTCTGATGAGTTTGCCCTGATCTAGAAAAAGTGGCATGTGCATCGTAAACATGAATCGCTTACAGTTTTGGTAAAACTCAGCATTAAAATAATAAACATTTACACACAATAAACATTAAAAAAAATATCATATAAATTCTTAATTCGCGCATCTCTCAGTGTCTCGGGTAAGAAATAACCCATATGTATTTGTCATATTTTCCGTAAGTATTATCCCAACATATTCGTGGTATGCGTTCGCAAGTTATAGTTGCATTTGTCAAATCTACTACCATAATATTGTCATTAATTATCATAAACATTGCAAATAATTTTTTTCTCATCGCAACTTTTTCTAGCTTCTCGCGAAGCGCTACCTTTTCTATTTCTGTCTTAAAAGCATTGCGAGTACAGAACTTATGCAACCGACCGACTTAAGAAAAGAAACAAGTCTTCATTTTACAATTTACTGCATACCTTTCAACTGAGGTGTATTGTTGTGCACTGGATTCCTAATTCGTGTTCTTTTCCATCCTGTAGACGGATGTGGTTAGTTTCTGGACTAAAACCACTGCGTGTGGCAGGTGGATTAGTTTATGTTACACATATACATATAATATATACGTTACACGTGGTCTTCACATACGTTACTGTCTAAGTGGCAATTACAAATAATTAACATAAGTATTGGTCAAATGAAGAATTGAATGTATATTTATATATCTCTTGTACCACTGTTGGTGGTTTCTGGAGAATAAACTGTCTGTCTGTCTGTCTGTCTGTCTGTCTGTCTGTCTGTCTGTCTGTCTGTCTGGTATACAGATTATCGTTCGTTGAGTATACAATGCGTTTGCATTAGTTGTTTTCTGTTGGATTTATTTACAACAAAGACATACAATAATGTCAAATGACAAAATAACGACAAACTATAAAATATATATAATTCATACCATTGCATAATCTATTGGTAACCAATTCCTAACTTTAAAGTTAATTAATTCACGTAAACGTAAAGTTGAGTGTTGTTATATGTTATATTACCATTGTGATACCATTGTGACTACTTGACTACAAAATATAATGTGTATGTAGGTTGACATGAATAATGTTATGAAATATAAAACAAATATCCAATTGCAGAACGATGAGCTAGCTACTGCAATCTTCTATTATTTGTGTCGTCATTTGCAGAGCTTTGGAATCATGGAAATAATTGCAACTTTAACACTCGCAACAAAAACACGCGTCACAAAGACGGCGATTATAATGGAAAGCCATATTGTATTTGTACGAATTTCAATTATTCTATTTGTTTGTAATCGTCGTCTCGTGAGTTTAAGTGAAGAATACCCCCACCATTGTGGTTTCAAATCCCATAGCAATTTCTAAAAGTGATTCAGTATAATTCATTCTTGCCTGGCTAGATTGCGATGAATGTAGTGTAATGCATTTCTCGATAGACGAATGTTCTCCTATTGAATAGTCGTGTTATTTGGCCACATTTAATGGTTCCCATATGTACACTTGTAATGTAGAACAGTAGTAAATAGATATGCAAAGTAGTAGTAGTAGTGCTTCTTTGCCGTGTCGGACTATACTTAACACTAAATGACGAGAAACACATTGTGTAGGTACTGCTGATGCCAGATTTTCTTCTGCTTAAAAATGTTTTCTTATTTATGTCATCATTTGATTGTGGATCATTTATACGCTTTTGATAAATTAACATTTATATAATATTTTCCTATCATAAATTTCTCTCTTAAAATTGATGGGATTTTGTTCATTTCTACTAACAATAGTGTTGCCCCTTCGACCTATAACCGAGCCAGGCAAATGGAAACAGATAATTAAGTCAGACTAAAATTACGTTTAGCTTAAAATTGATCTTTGAATGGTGTATCTGAATTCCAGCGTATTGAAGACTCACCGTTAAGGTACATCCATGTTCGTAGATGGCATTTGATTGGTTGATGTACAGATAATTCAATCATTGCAATCAATGATTGGTTGATGGTCAAAGATCTTTATATTACAAGATTTCTTTCAGAATAGATTGTATTACATAACCGGATATATCCTATAAATCTAAGGATATTTCCAGTCCACAGTATGCTGAGTAAACCCTTGTTTGATAGATTTAACAAATTATTTTGAGATTCCATAAACAAGAAATCCAAAAGCTGAAAACGCTATAGGTAATGAATTCATAGTGTATGCATCCCATGTGCCTTGATTAATCTATGGTACCAGCGGTACCAAATGACATCAAATCTCCAAATATGGTATATCCTTTAGATGAGTAATATGTTTATTCTCATTGGATAATAATGCAATTCTATATTCACTGCAGACCAAACGGAAGCCGAATATCGCTCCCATGGTCAGACGAAGTGCGGAGAACGTGTCGACTGATCGACTGGGGACAGACTATACATAATTACACTAACGGTGGGAATATTTTCGTCCCAGAAACGATAGTAATCATGGATGTTTTTCATAATATGTCTGGATATGTATACATAGTCTGTGGCACCGGGAGAGGCCTCAATAAAGCATGGTTTATGGGCAATACTAGTATACATGGTGGTCATTTGCCTGGGAGCATTGCCATTTATCTCACACACAAATGCTCTCTCTCCCTCTCTCTCTCTCTCTCTCTCTCTCTCTCTTTCTCTCTCTCTCTCTCTCTCTCTCTCTCTGCCTCATTCTTTCTATTCCTATACATTTATATTCGTATCTCTTTGTTTCTCTTTCTTGTTTATCTCACACACAAATGCTCTCTCTCCCTCCTTCTCTCTCTCTCTCTCTCTCGCTCTCTCTCTCTTTCGCTCTCTCTCTCACTCTCTCTCTCCCTCTCTCTGCCTCCTTCTTTCTCTTCCTACACATTTCTATTCGTATCTCTGTTTCTCTTTCTTTCATCGTTGTTTCCATTTCTCTATCGGTATGACTTTCTCTCTCTATTTCTTTCTTTCTCGCTCTCTCTCTCTCTCACACACACACACACACACACACACACATATACACACACACACACACACACACACACACATACATACATACATACACCTATCACTCTTAATACCCTCCTACTTCACAACCAATACTTACTAGTATAACCATTAGAAATCGTGTTTTTAATCAAGTTAGACCAAGACATCCAAAGGAACATGGGTCAGAGAAATGGAC
>JAUTBV010092664.1:0-17929 GCA_032361325.1 Lepetodrilus fucensis | reverse complement strand
GGGGGATAAGTACATCAGTAAATACATACTTTTGGGTGAACAAATCATGCGTAATTAGTCTCAGATCGAAATTCGTGCGTCCATGTACGTGTTCGGGGACATTTTTGTCTGGTATCTATAGAAATAAAACGCTTAATGTTATCTATATAGTATGGTTTACGCCTACGGGTGTGTTGTTTTTTAACGAGTGATACTTTTTATATTTGTTTTCTTCTTAAATAAACAACGGTGAATAACGATATAATATCATGAGATAGGCTAGCTATATTGTCCATTGTGAATATGTAATACTGGTGCGTATAGCTAATGGTGTACCATGTGGATGCGAAGTAACCGAGGTCACAAATTAAAGGCATACTATCACAGTTGATAGGTTTGTATAATGGACAAACGAATTTCGATCTGAGACTAATTACGCTTGATTTATCCACCGCAAAGTTGTTATTTCGTGATGTACTTATCCCCCGGCACTCGATAGTTATAAAAAAAATTTTTTTTATATGAATAAAGGGAACGTTTCGCTATTTATCTTGTCTTTGATGCATCAACTGAACTATGAAGGAATTGCGAGAAAACGTTGCCTGTGCGTATATGTTTAAGTCGTACCACTGAGATGTCCCCTTGCATTGACATAATGAAGCAAATAGCAATACGACCAAATTCAGGTTGTCTATCAGTAGACTACAGGGGGTTGCAGTAGATATTTGTCTACCAAACAGCGGTGGAAAGATTTTTGGAAGTACAAACATGATTGTATGTACATGTCGAGTGAATGTATTTTGCAGTTATATCTAAGAACTAGTCCAAAACAACCATATATATCTGTGATAGTATGCCTTTAAGCTGTATTTTTCTATATACTTCACAATCAGCTTTTATTACGCAGTGTTGGAATAGCAAACATGTTATTAACGTATATTTATTACTATAAAAAAAAATCCATATACGTGTATATAGCCATGCCATCTGTGTTCCAGGGTCTCTAATGCAAGGAACGCTTTTGGAACCCGGATGCAATCTTTTCCTGAATGTCGCCGGAAGTACACAACTGGAGCTATATCGTGATGTCCTTGCGCACAAACCGGCTCATTATCTCTTAATTGGCCTTTACGGTGTCCGTGTGGTCATATCACGCAGACGTAATAAATTATGAATACAATCCAGTGATATAAGTGACCTCCACTAGACCTCCAGAACTATTTCGCAAAAAAAGATCCTCCGCGCAGTCACGTGGGAGGCAGTATGTTTGTTAATGTTTATTGGATTAATCTCTTGACGTATACTTGCTTTGGAAATACAATAAGACATGGTTGACGTACTATAGTTGGCTTTCGGTTCTTAGGATCACGTGCAGCTCGTATTTCTAATAGTATTGATTGTATAGTATGGGGTACTCTACTGCAAATCCTTATGGATCGTTCTTAACTGATTGGACAGTAGATCTATATACACTGGCGTATGCATTTATATACTTATATTATTATGTAAATCATATTATGTAACGGCAAAAAGATTTTAAAAAAATTGAATGAAAAAAACCCAGAATATCCGTATAATTCAAAGAAAGGTTGAATGCTATATTACGCCGACTTCACATGCTATACAAAACTATACATGTCTATGTCACAATGACATTTTAACAATATATTATAATCATATTCTAAATCAAAACACAAGACAGTGTTAGAAAGTAAAACTAATACATTCATAACAATTGTTTTAAATTTTCTTAAAATTGAGTACATTATAATAAAATAACGTTATATGTTTCACAAGATCTTGTACTTTTCGACAAGGAAATCATATTTAGATTCTATCAACGGATCTAAATTAAAATTAGCTCTATTTCGGAAAATAAATATCCAAAACATTGTTATGCCTCTAGATAAAATCTTATCTTGGAAAATAATCCGTTTATAGGTCTGTATCGTTATCAACGGTCGACCCACATGTTCTGTTCCCAACTGGCTACGACCAGCAGCTATAGTTCTCCTGTACGACAGCGCGTAACTATACGATGACCTTACGACCACCAATCTCAGTAACGCTGTAGTCTGTGATTAAGGCTATACTGTACTACCTTAAAGTTACGTTGTTTCACAGAGGAGAACCCTGGATTTATATTATACTATAGTATAAGCAAGGCAACATACTTATGTGTACTAGAAATTAACTTACGAACGGTAAAACGCCGTCATTCAGTCGCGATAAGCTGGTAACATATGGAACAAAACAAATACTATTTTATATATTTCCATTCTTCTATGAAACAAAACAAATAATATTTTATATATTTCCTTCTTCTATGGATCAAAACAAATAATATTTTATATATTTCCTCCTAATTTCTAAATTAATTTACCAACGTTGAAAGTGAGTCCTTCACTAGGAATAAACAAATATGTTTTTCCTTTTTTTAATTTGTTTTTGGGTCTGGATCTGACACAAGGTCATGCCAATATATACGTACAAATGCAACTGTTTCCTGTTTACAATTTGGTGATCGGTTGAGGTCGTCTACGGATCAGTTTTATCATTGCTAATGGTTCTAGCTCTTGTTACGCGTTGATCTTGTTACAATACCCAATATGTATGACCATCTATTATACTGGTATATATGCTTAGCCTTATATAGTGTAACATACCACTTAACGCTTTACGTGGATCCGTGACGTGTTCACGTTACCATAAGCCCTAGAGAACTGTACATAACACGTTACGACGCTGTGCTAGTATACTATAATGACAATGATATATAACAGTATTAATAGTTAATACACCAGTGACTGGGCAGTAAGAAATGCGTTCAATGATAACATTATGACGGAAACAGTGAAGTAAAACGATTGATGGGATTAGTAAAGGTGTTATAGCCATACAGTGACGGCAAAATTGAACGTCTGCTTGTGACGTTGGATTTGTTATAACGGCACTAAATGTGTTACGATATATGTAGTGTAAGCACCATTAAATGAATTACAATTTAGGCATGGTATAATACTGAATAGAATGTGCAATACATAGTAGTGTGAGGGTAACATTGAATTTATGATCAGTATAGAATTCATGATTAATAAAACTAAAGGGGTTATCTGTAGTGTGAATTCAGTACACGTAGGTAATGGTAGCAATGTGTTTGTTATACTTGAATGAGGAAAATACTGAATGCATTATGTTTAAATGCTACGTTTAAAGATAGATAGATAGATAGATAGAGATAGAGAGAGAGAGAGTGTGTGTGTGAGAGAGAGAGAGAGAGAGAGAGAGGAGAAAGAGAGAGAAAGAGATATCTGGTAACGTTAGTGAGGGAAAGGCAGTGTCATGGGTAAAACAATCTCATTTTATACGACAAACATATTACATTGACCCAAACGGCTATATTTAATAGCTGGCAGGGTGGGCATGAAGGTCCTGACCAAGAGAGGGGTTATGTCCGGGTAGATTACCAGATACCGCCAGTAGTGCAATATCAGCGGGATCCATGTGCTACTTCTTCATTTCTATCGCGAGCACGTGGATTTGAAGTGACCTTGAACTTTAGCCCTAGTGACCTGAGCATAACCCCCCTCCACACAAGTGAGAGAGTAAATATTGTAGTTTATATCAATTATGTTGATACTAGTTCTCGTGTCACAAAAGACGGATTCAACTCCACATAATGGATGAGAACTAACTATGGTCAAGACATATAATGGGAATAGAGATGCATCATGGTTGACAAACTAGAAGAACATGCACTGGCCGCGTTAAAAACTAATAAATAACAAACATATACTTTTTCACAATAAAGTCTCCATATATGAAGTTCAACAGCATTGCAACTGAACATTATTTGATTGTGTTATCAACATATTGGTTTAAACAGGCATTATTAAATGCATTTAGTATCCAGAATTTCATGACAATGTTGTGAAAATGTCAGGAATATATAACTTAAAAACCAATAATGTATGCCCAAGGAGGTCCACTATATACTTCATAACAGCAGAGAATGGGTACCCGGTAGGATGGCACGGTCATGTGAATGATCGTGCTTTATCCAACAATGATTGTGCTTTATCCAGCAATGATTTTGCTTTATCCAGCAATGATTTTGCTTTATCCAGCAATGATTGTGCTTTATCTAGGAATGATTGTGCTTTATCCCGCAATGATTGTGCTTTATCCAGCAATTATTGTGCTTTATCCAGCAATTATTTGCTTTATCCAGCAATGATTGTGCTTTATCTAGCATGGAGAAGTATAAATTAAGCTGCATTGTAAGAATTAAGACACGTCCATACTTCACTGTAAACATGTCTGCACGATTTTCGGAACAGAATACACAACAAATTGGACTACACATACTTTACACACCATTAAACTAAATTAACGACGGCAAATACACGATTAAATTGTATTCACATAATATACGGCTGACATTTCGCAATTGGATCAATGGATCAAATGATAGCATACCGTATAGACACTAGAACAATGCATTAAAGAAAATAACACCGCGTGAAGACATTTAATTTCTAATTGGATGTGATCGTATACATAGGCTAGAATAGTAAGGGATGACAGCGTGTATTTGTTCAGAGGGATCAGTCGACTCTTATTTATAAGTCATGCTGCAACTTAAATCTGTATAAATAGGAAGCGGCACATACTATAATACGAGGACAGGAACTCGTCAATCAGCGTTGTAAATTAAAATACTATTACTTCTTCTACCGATTATGTGGAATGCGCGGTGTAGGTGTTGCATAAATGTATTAAAACGTTAACACGTTTAACAGTAAATTAGGAATATCATGGTTTGATAAATGCTTAACAAAATAAGTTAAAGGCATAATATCACAGCTATTTATGTTTGTTTTGAACTAGTTCTTAGCTATAGCTGCAAAGTACATTCACTTGATATACATAAAATCATGTTTGTCTTTCCAAAAAGCTTTCCACCGCTGTGTGGTTGACGAATCTCCACTGCAACCACCCGATAGACAACGGCTTCTTTATTTATCATGCAAGGGGACATAACTCTAATGTTTGCTCGCACATTCCCTGTGAAATCAGTTGATGCATCAACGACAAGATAAATAGCGGAACGTTCCCTTTATTCATATAAAATATTAATATTTTGATAACTATCGAATACTGGGGACTAAGTACATCACTGGGGAGGATAAATCAAGTGTAATTAGTCTCAGATCGAAATTCGTGTGTCCATTATACAGGTCAATCAACTGTGATATTATGCCTTTAAGATTGTTACATTCAACCCTTGATATCTGGCATCATGGCATTATTGGTAATCGTTGACTTGAATTGTAAGATGTGTACTCTTTGTTTACCAACGTCCTAATGTCATTATATGACGTTAGTGTAATGTCATTGTTACCTGCGTGCAGTACTTCATTAAAGGTAAACACCAGTTGTACTCACACAATTTACCATAATCCATTTTTAATCTCTTAAGTCCTATAATGACATGTTGATCAACCTTTCAAAATATTTGAAAACCGGATTTCAGTAAAGAATGGAGCGGATATATCGTAAACGTAAAACTACTAATTATGGGGATAACAAACAAACAAAAAACGTTTGAGATAGTCACCGACATAGATGACAAATGCTTACTTTCGTGTTCATGGATACCGTGCGATTTAGAGTATTTATTAATTTTTTTATTCGTTTTAACATCTATCCTTACGTGTTCCATGAGATAAAGACGTTACTGGGTACCGATTACTGACAATATGGTTGTCACCTCGCACTAAAGGACATAGAATAACAATAGCATTACATGTGTATGCCTTTTTAGCTGTTTCTAGAACAATATACGCATTATTTTGAACGTTCATAGCGATAACCTTGCTGACATCGTATTTACGTAATACAAAGAACACTTTCAGCTGCAGTCTCTGTGATGAAATGATGCTCTTATATAGTATGCAAACTCTGACAACAGTGGGCTTAATTGTATCACCACAATTTATGTATTAATTGTCACAGAAAAATGCAAGTAATGTATATATAACGTGGATAAAATAATGTACTCATTTATATTATACATTATCGCTTATGTATCAGCAATCTGTGCATTAAAATGGAATGTATGGTACGTCACGGTACAATCTCATTAAAACCAGATATCAGTACGAAGCGAGTGTCATATATATATGTTTGAGCGTTAGTTTCGGATCTTATTTTAATGAGACTTGTCACGTGGTTTTGATCAGCTGATCTTGGTATTCCGTCAGCTGATTGTCAATGATGCATACGTTACTTCCAACCAGCTGTTTCAATACTTGGTTATTTAACCCTCTCCCTGCTGAAGGCGACTTAAGTTGCCCGACCACATGCAGAAATAGAACACTGATTTTATTCAGCAGGACCCCGAGATTACCAAACATGTTAGTACGATTTTATCTTCGAGCTCAATATTTATATGGGAATTTAATTTATGAACCGAACTTTGAGTCCAGCATGGAAACGTAGGGCTACCCAAGAAAGTGTCGTAATATCGGGGTCTAGCTGGTATCACGTGATAAGCGAGTGTTCTCCTATTCAATAATAATACTATAATTACATTGTTTATGATGCACCGCGAATCATGTGAATATAATATATATAGTGCCATTGTGGCGATTTCTAAGTGTTTCCGGTCACGTGGCTGTCGCCTTGAAAGCGAAGCGGGCACAGTCTATTGTCAATAAGTGCTTGACATAACTTCTATACAGATAATCCAGTTCATGTGAGCGAAAACGAGTCAACCTGACCCGCGTAGGCACATAGATACCGATGCATTTTGTTGGTTATCTTCACGATCTCCGTAATACTTTTCACATGTTTACCATAAAGCTTATTGTATGGATGCCTGTGGCATCGGTTAACCCTATAAGTATTACACAATCAGATCATGATTTAATGATTTGGGGGCATGGATTGACATGTTTTATATTATTTTACGACTGTGACTTAATATTAACGAAACAATGGACACCCATATCAATTGGACATTGAGCAGCATTATGACATAGGGGGTGGGGGTTTGGGGCGTCCGACCATATACTCTGAGGGCGTGTACTGGGTATTTGGAGAAGAGGTTATTTACGTTTGAGCAGCAAGAGGATTACAATACAATGAAATTAGAAAGAAAATAACAAAGTTCATGGTAGCTCTCGTATTATTCAAAGAAACATTCAAATTTCAAAGGCTAATAATGTTAACCAGAACGTTCGGAATCGAATATTTCCTTCAATCGTTCTACAGTAACCGGTGTGATGTGTCAATTGCAAAATAGTACCATGAATAATTTTCTACCGGTTTGTGTTCTATAACATCCTATCCTGAATCGGTATTCTGGCCCGAGAGTACGATGTCATACTCAACTCAGAATTGTGTTCATAAAAGGTCATGTTTTTTAGCATAGCACGTGAGTTGAGCACAAAAACGTACTCAGAAAAGTTTCGTAATCTCGGCGCCTGGTGTGTCTTGTTTCAACATATTTTGCAGCCTGTGATTATTTTAGCAATGTCTCACGTACACTCATACCCGGTTCCTCACTTACATAGTTTAACCAGGCCTTGCTAGAGTTGATCCAGAGTATACACGCATTTAAATGAACACAATTAACACATGAGTGTCTTTTTACCACATAAATATTGCGGCTATCGTATTAAAGTACATTTAATGCACACCGTATTCCCTTGGTAAACAGATGGCACGCTGGGTTATTGACATTGTGCATCGTCGAGTAAAACAAGTATACTGCCGGTGACTACAGGTACGTATACCCGCACCGTATACCCGTACCCGTGTAGTATATACCCGTACTGTATGTACAATGCGACAGATATAGACGCGTCTATAGGTAACCGCGGTAGTACTGGCGTACAGAGGTAAGACCTTTTCTTGCAAAATAGGAACTTTATCGGAAAATTATCACTGTATTCTCAAGTATTGGTAGGGCCTACCTTGTCTATGTCGTATATTGATCCCACACATAAGTCTAGATTACCGCTCCTTTCATATATTAAATATAATACCAATCAATATAATTTATATTTAAACTATTAACCTTTCATCCTCTGAAACTATGGATAGTCTAACCTTGATCTAGAACCTTGGATTTACACTGTATGCATACACTCTGAACTTGTACATTGCCAGGTTCGTATTTAATGTCTAATCATACCCGGTTTAGTAATGAACGAATCTGTGAAATGCAATTGGTTGTATTCTGGAGGTATATCGTATGGTCGAATTTACGCGATGCGCTTCACCTTCATGTCATTACGCTAGATAACTATCACGCATGAAGAGTTTATCATTAAATAACTATATTATCATACGTGTTATGTTTTCTTACTGTCAAAGATGTTTTCTTGCAAAAGACATTTGTTTTTTTCCGAGGTTATATTATCAGGTTTTCAACGCCAAACCTCGTAAAGCAAGTCATTGTGAAAAATACAAAGGGCGCTTAACTTCTTTTCGTGTGTATATAATAATAATGTCTTATGTACATAACTATTGCATGATTTTTACGACGTGCAACGTTTCATCGGCACATTAGTTGCAACATACATTGACGTCTTTCAGTCTCTATGTAGTCTCCTCTGTCATGTGTATACAACGCGGAAAGAAATCCGATATGATCTTAATTATCTTTGTGAATACATACACATGATTCACTCAGAAGTTATTACGACAGAAATGTGAATATGTTATTGTTAATACAGAGGGTTCATACTGCATAGGATGTGTGTCATCCCTCCGCCTCCCTACATCCGTGTCTAAAATATTTGTTTTCATGAATGTTGTTAAATGGTGTTTGGTAGTTTTCGGATGCATTCACGTATTTCAATGGTCTCTGTTTAGGCCTTGACCCGGTTAGCATAACATTGTCTGCTTACGAAGCAAATTCTGAGCAAATATTCACTACGCTATGCACACGATTATTCTTTCGACAAGTTTCACCAATGGAATACACTTTACAATGTATTAATCACTTACCGCTATGGCACTGTCACTTCAAGCTACGTTGAGATATTTAATATCGTAATGCGATGTGTATAGTATTATGAGGAGGTAGTATGTTTTGACGAGAACATATTTGTTTATAATATTGATAATCTGAATGAAAATTATTTGAAAATCTTTGTATTAATATTTTATTACATTATTTCGTTGAAATTGAAATTAATAATTTCCAATAGATAATCAAAAACAATTTCCCAATTTTCATGTGTGATTGGTTGCTAATTTAGACGCAGCGTCGAGTACCATCACATTCACGTACTAGTATCTACATGTATTATACTGCACATATTTGACTATACTTTGTATTATGTATGAACAGGCCCGTATTAACCCTTGACATCCAATACTACTACACTTAGCTAGTCCGCGTATAGTCCGACTTATCTCTGATAGTTACGGTCACGAATGACGAGACTGGCGCTGGTTGACGATGTCTTTGAAGGAGGCGTAGTATCTAATCAAGAGTGGCCATTATGTTGGAGAGACAAGGTGATAACAGGTGGCAGTGTACGACAGATATTCAACATATTGTGTCTGTGTCAGTACAAGGCCGGATAGTCTGTATCGGAGATAGCACGGCTTCTGGCGACACCGGTATCTTATCCATCCGGTGTCATCACCTAGAACGAAGCCTCGTGGCATGGCCACACACACCCACGTGCGCTTCTAGACTCAATGTTTTTAAAGTTAAATTAATTTTAAAATAAAACCGTCATACCGAATATGTACTCACACTTCGTAAATGATCATGTTTTATATAGTTAACCAATACTAATAGGCATGAAGTACAGATAAGAGTAAAACATTATTTATGGTTTAATATAGGAAATGGCTATTTTTAATTTTACATTGATTTTAAGGTATAAACTGTCATAAGGAATATGCACTCACCATTCGTAAATAAAATGAACATGTGTTATGTTAACAATAATAATATGCATTATGTAGAAGTAGAGTATAAAATACCTCTTTTTTAATTTTGGAAATATCTACTCTTTTAAAAAAAATAAAAGTACCATAACGAATATGCACTCACAATTCGTAAATGCTCATGTTTGATATCAACTGATATGTACTATGTAAACTTAAGATAGTCATTGATTGCTCTATTATTGTCAAGCCGTGTAGTCGTTTAGCATGCCCTACAGCTGGGGCCGTATTCATAAAAGGGTTTAAGTCAGTTTTTGATGAACAATGAATACCGGCCCAGGTGTATATGTATTTGGCTTTTATCGCGCACGGGTGCAGACAAACTATTTTAGAAACATTATCGTGTCATAGACTATCGTGCAGTACGCCTTTAGACTATGATAGTGTAATACCTTACCTACTATCAAATACTATACCGCTTTAAATAACTATACAGTTAGCATAATATGTAATAGCTGTAAAATAAGCTTGGAAGCGACCATATAATATAAACCCTACAATAACAATAAACTTGAACTATTTCACTTATTTCGTCTAATATGTCCAGATCTTAGAACTAGGCCGTCCATCATATTTTCTTACCTTTCACTTCACCTAGTCACCTAGTTTCGGTTACTTGACCTCCCAGGTGCTCGCTACGGGGACACGATAAGCGCACAAGGAGTACAAACGACACATCTGTACATGCATGTCTTACAATGCCGTACATCTACGTCTTACGTTGTATAGGACACGGTCACCAGTTCACCCACCACTGACGGGGCCATCTATATATTGATACAGGTCTTTGGCTACATCTTTTAAAATGGGCTATTGCTTTATACGTTTATTATGGCTACAAGTCTTTATGGGTACGGGTATATGTAAATGAGTTAGTCTATATTGTGACTACAGCTATCCTTGAGCCATGTTCCCGAAACTGTCTTGCGGGGAAATCCATCTTGCCTAGCTCACGTGACCCATCACGACTTTCTTCGTAGGGACCCTTGGCTGTATACCCCATGTTTTCCGGGCACTTTGAGATCAAAGCACTGCAGGTGGTGTATGTAAGCCAATCAGATTCGCCCTAAGCTCCGCTTCATAACAACACATATTTCGCTAGTCTCGTCGTCACCTCATATAAGTTGGTACTGTCATTGGTTCCATACACGGATGTCATCAAAACAAGAACGTTTTCTCTTGAGTGGCTACACAGTCTTTTATCTGATTTCGCAACACTACAGTTTATTCGTAGTATGTGACGTCAGGGGGGGGGTGTGTCCAGAAACGGAAAACTACACGTCAGGCGAGTCTCTGACGTCACATACTACGAACAAACTGATGACCTAACCGTATACGTAATGGTAACCTCTCTATTGTTGCATGATTATAGCTACAAGTCGATCAGTAGATGTAAATTCTACATTCTATATACTAGTATGATATTTAAGTATTGTGGCTGCAGTATAAGGCTATATAAGTCTATGGCAACAATATAATTATGAGTACATAAGTATATTGCTACGATATATGACTAAATATATTGCTACAATATATTATATGACTATAAGTATATTACTACTTGTGGCTATAATTATATTTTATGGCTACTGGTCTTCACTTTGCCATGCGATCTGCAAAAGTAGACGAACAACAATACCTCCCCTGCCTGCCAGCAAGAGGCCTACTATAGACACGTGTTAGCCTCAAGGGTTAGAACTACGTGAACTGAAATGTCTTTCAGGTTACGTATTATTGAGATAAAGTACTACAGCATTTATTGTTTTAGGTTTGTCGTTTAATGTCCACGGCATGGAAATGTGGTCAGTTTAATCTATCCAAATAATGAATTACATAGTTGCTATTTGGCCTAGACGCATATTTGGATGTCCAACGTATGTCATATATTCTGTGTTTGGCATTTGAGATACTCGTAGCAGTTGACCTACATTGTCATAGCATCAGAGGACACCTGTACGAAACTCCGTGACTCTAAGGTTAACCGTAGCAATAACCGTAGCAATTGTGTACATATTATATGGCTAAGGTAGTTGGATAGAAGGTTGCCTTAGCGTTACACAGTTTCGTACAATAGTCCCCAGGCTGGTAGGACATTGAGTAAATATGATTGCTAATGATTTGTCAAGCCGTGCTTGTGATGATGATAACATTGGGTGCTTGATTGTTCAGATGATAATATGTCAACTCAGCATACTTCATGGTCACTGACTTATAGTAGGGTAATAGTGTGTGTGTATGGGGGGGGGGGGGTTGTTTGTGCATGTGCGTGCGTGTGTGTGTGTGATACTCACACATATAGCCACACGTACACACATAGATAGTGACACACACACGCGCGCGCGATGCCTCACATACAACCGGATAAACATATAATCAACACATTGGGCCATGTTTAATGTATTTCCTTATCTCCTTTAAAGTGAAATAAAGATAGATATATAGTATATCTTTATTTCACATGAACATGCACATACACACGAACGCACACAATCTATCCAGCTTGTATGCACGCCCGCTTTGACCTTGACACCACTGAATATGGCCTCGGGGTCGAAAGTCCCAGGCTACGTGACCTCAGGACAGGTGCAACACAATCATAAATGAACAATCGGATATAAATCTTTGTTAAACAATGACATGACGAACGAGATGCGACAGGTTTATACCAATCAAGAAACGGCAATAGCTTGACTGTTTACTACCACACAAACAATCATGTACAAGGACATATGTTTCGGTAATTACGAAATTGGTTGTTGTTTCTGTCCTTGAAAACTGGAGGTTGGTGGCAATGGCATTTGTATGGCCTGACGTGAATTATGTAGACATTTACACAAATTATACAGCTTGCAATTATTTTCTGGAATACATGGGCCATTGCATATTATCACTTTAGCAGTAGGCCCCTATGTCTTAAAAGCATAATATCACAGATAGTTATGGTTGTTTTTGGACTCGTTCTTAGCTATAACTGCTAAGTGCATTCACTTGACATACATAAAATCATGTTTGTACTTCCAAAACGCTTTCCACAAATATCCACTGCAATCCCCTGTAGTCTAATGATAGACAACCTGAATATGGTCGTATTGTTATTTGCTTCATTGTGTCAATGCAAGGGGACATAACTCAGTGGTACGACTTAAAAATATAATACGCAACGGCAACATTTTTTCGCTATTCCTTCATAGTTCAATTGATGCATCAAAGACAAAATAAATAGCGGAACGTTCCCTATATTCATATAAAACATCAATATGTTGATAACTATTGAATACTTAAGTACATCAGTAAATAACAACTTTTGGATGGATAAATCAAGCGTAATTAGTCTCAGATCGAAATTTGTTTGACCATTATATTGTGATATTATGCTATATTTCTATTTCTTGAAACAAACTGTTTCTACGGAACATCACATTTGGTCAGTGTCGGTGTGAAGGGTGGACTTAAAGGTAGGGGAGAACTAGGTGTCGTGGGTGAGTGTAGTTATGTGTCGTGGGTGAAGGAGTGGGGTTGATGTCATGTTGGACACGGGGAATGATGATATGGATGTTAAAGAGGGCAAGGATGGTGTGCGAGATTAGCTATATCAGTACACCGTGTATTAGTGGTAGTGGTAGTGGTATTAGTAGGTGGCGTATAAAATGCGCACAATAGTATTACTTAAAGCATTATCTTGAAGTATACTTTCAAAGAGCAATGCTAGTACGTGGTTGGAAGGCGGGTGGGTGAGGGGTGGCCGGTGGTGGGTGAGGGGTTTTGGTGATAGATGGTATAAATTATTTAGTAGCCTATTATATAATATTCTACTTATATGAAACGAGATAACCATACTGTAATACTTAGAAATATAATCTGACATCTTCATATTAACTTGTCTCCCTACTTGATTACAAACTAGCACAGAAGCTGCTATCATGTATGCTACATGCTACTCTGTCGGTCAAGTATTTAGACGGAGAACATCGCCTTTGGCCTGCTGTGCGTACTTGAAACCTTTGTACCGGACTTCAAGTGGCTCGACGCATCTGATTTACTGCGGTAATCCTCTGAAACTTGAACTTTGCATTGAACAATTCAATTAGTCAGCTGTTCGCCTAGTATTTGATGAGATATTGCCGCTACAACTTGTGTCAAGGATCTAAGGACTGCATTGAAATTGTTCTACAGTCAGCTGTTCGCCTAGGATTTAATCGAGTTATATTGCTGCTCCAACATGTTTGTTTCCAAATAAGGATCTAATGACTGCATTGCACATTTTCTAGTCAACTGTTCGCCTAGTATTTGATGGAGTTAAATTGCGGCTCCAACTTATGTCAAGGATCTAAGGACTGCATTAAAAGTGTTCTACAGTCAGCTGTTCGCCTAGAATTTGATCGAGTTCTGTTGAAAAGTCTCCAACTATTGTCTGTTTCAGAATAAGGACCTAAGGACTACTCGTAACGCGGCAAGGACTACACGTAACGCAGCATGACAATAATATACCACGCGAACATCTCGTTCCAATGAGACTATGTGTATGCAGTTCCAACGTACGTATCTGTGAGCGAGTCGGAAGTCTGATACACGTTTAGTTTAATGTGCTGGTGGCTACAACAAGGAGATATACATAGCAATGGGAGGCAAGGACAAGAAATCGAACATTCAGAATGGCTCCGACGAACGTATGGCATCTCCAGACGAGGTCGACGCTTACATCCCCACGCCCCCTGACGGCGGATGGGGGTGGGTCATCGTCGCGAGCTCCCTCGTCTGCAACATCATCGTCGACGGACTTGGATACACGTTTGGGATATTCCTTCTGGAGTTTTCTAAGTATTTCGATGCACCTAAAAGCACAGTTGCCTTGGTTGGGTCGATGCAGGTTGGAACGTACTTATGTGTGGGTAAGTTGACCTCCATCAACCTCCATTTATTACCTCCGATAATCTCATCAATGTTATGGCTTACTTATTGCAGTGCATACGTCTCAAATAGTACGATATTCATCTAGTAGTATATGAGTGAGTGAGTCAGGGAGTGAGTGAGTGAGTGAGTGAGTGACTGAGTGAGTGAGGGAGGGAGGGAGGGAACGAATCACTGAGTGCCCGAGTGAATGGAATATAGTGTTCAATACTTTCAACAATGCGTACAGAAATCAAATTCAGTTAATTACAATCTTAACTATCCGTACCGAAAACAAATTGGTTTAAATAATATGTATTTCCCAAAAGAAAAACGTACATAGTAACAAACACATATTGAGATGAAGAATGGTAAGTTGATGGGCAAACAGGAGGTAAACTCCTCCTATATAAACGCCTTTCCACTTCAAATTAGACTATATACATTTTCGGGTCAAGACAGAACACTTTCGGAAATACATATACGAATAAGTTCAACGTTATAACAGAATACAACTTCAGTTAATACCATGTTTACTACATGAAATAAGTATCATCATAATGTATCAATTCTTTATTTAAAATACGTAGGGCATAGTATGTTTCCTTGAAATATACTTTGCTTTAAGTATTCTGAGATAACGTTAAAGACCCATCTTTTACTAAGACGTTATTAATTGTATTTGCCAGATGTTACACTTTCCACAATTACCTGGGAATTAGTGTATCAGTCGACCCAGGCAGAGATTTGTATAAATAAGAGATTATGTAATTGCAGGCCCTATCGCCAGTGCCCTGACCAACAAGTACGGATGTCGTCCTGTCTGCATGGCGGGCAGTGTTATTGCCACGGCAGGCTTCATCCTCAGTACGTTCTCCACAAGTGTGGAGATTCTGATCCTAACCTATGGGGTCATCGGAGGTGGGTGCATAAACTAGTTTAATGTTGTTTTTGTTTATTTTAATTTATTTGTTATTAATCAAAATATTTGCTATTTTTTATTTTATTGTTTTAATTTTTAAGTTATTTTTATTTTTATTTTTATTTTTTTCATCTTTCTTCGGCATGGGACACTGTAATGCCGAGGAATTGTCCATGTAAAGATATATTGCAATCATGGCGGTTTTTGTTTTAGGGTTCGGGTTCGGGATGATGTACCTCCCCGCCATTGTCAGTGTCGGGTTCTACTTCGAGAAGAAGCGCGCCATTGCCACGGGAATCGGTGTCTGTGGTTCCGGAGTCGGCATGTTCATATTCGCACCGTTCTCTCGCTTCTTGATTGACAACCTGGACTGGAAGAACGCCGTTCTGATCCTGGCGGGTATCATCTTCAATGGCGTCGTGTGTGGTATGCTGATGCGCCCTCTCGAATCTTCAGCGCAAAAGAAGAAGAAGAAACCCAGTCAAAAATCAAAGAACGATAAGTCTGCCAAGAATTCAGTTGGTTATTCCAAATCTAAGCCAATAGTAAAGAATAAGTTTTTGGATTTGAGCAAACCCTCAAAGAAGAGCACCGGAGGTGGCGCATACTCTTCTGTTCCCAACATGGTTTTACACTCCACCCGTGGAGAATCGGTGGTTTTAACGAAGGACAAATCTAAACCCGCGGAGGCAAGCGGACCGGAAGCCAAGCCGTTGGTGGATAAAATGCAGTTATTGCACGTGGAAGATATCGTGCCTCATCACCACAACCAACACAGGGCCCACAATCTCACGTTCATCTCGGAGGCAAATTTGAACAAGATAAAAACTGAACTCGCCAGGCCGATGTATCGAAAGGATATCTTCTACAGCGGAAGTATCATGAACATGCACCAGTTCCGGTCCCAGCCGGATGTGAAAGACTACATTCGCAGCGTTACCAGTATTCCGAGTGTAGTTGAGAAGACGTCGTGTTTCGTGTGTACCTGCATTCCAAAGCCCGCCAGAGATACTCTGAATGAGATGCTTGACGTCTCCTTATTGAAAAATCCAACATTTCTACTAATCTGTCTTGGGAACGTCACGGCGATGCTGGGATTTTATGTGCCCTTCGTTTACATTGTGGACCGGGCCATTACTCTCGGAATCGACGAAGGAAAGGCTGCGTTTCTCCTGTCTATAATAGGTCAGTATGCTTGAAGCACCGGCTTCTTTGATGTCTCACCTTCAGATAACAAGCGCTAAATGTTGACCTATTTGGTCTGTGCATATACTTTCTAATAGATACGGTTTCTAGACTATGGTATACTTTCAGAAAGCTCTCTTATCCACTACAGTACAATACCATAACTGTGGTCTCTTAGCATTATACGAGAGCTTTGGGAAAGGATACCCAGATACTACACAAGTAGAGCCTATTATGAATTAATGATCTTTATTTCCTCCAACTGGGTTTTGGACAGTACAAGATACAGTGTTAAAACATTATTTTAGCAACATGAGTATGTAAGCAGAATTATATATACAAAATTGATTGATCTCTCTCAGATACATACACACACACACACACACACACACACACACACACACACACACATATGCACACACACATTATGCACACACACACACACACATATGCACACACACACACACACACACATATGCACACACACACACGTGGATGTATCCTATGTATACGGTATGTATTAATAGGGTAACAGGTATGTTACATATAAACACGGAGCGTCAAGGTCACACGTTATGCTTGACCTTGACGTGTGTGTGTATTTACTCCGGTCATTATCTCGGAGATTAGGAGATAGAATCTCAGGAAGGCCATTGTGGACATGTCTGTTAGGTAACACTGTATGTAGCAGTGGATAGTATAAGTGTTTCTTGTTTAACCCTCCTCCGTGTGGCGTATTGCTTATGAATGTCAAAACAAAATCGACCTTGGAAAAGGTAGATGGTCGTTGTTTCCAATTGGCAATGAACCACTACCCAAAGATACAAATAGTGATGGGTAGATCTTGTAGAATTTCTCTAAAGATGAAATATAAACGGAAATAATGTTGTCATACGTTCCAATCCTGGGTATCGTTTCTCGAAGCTCTCTTAGCCGCTAAGGGACCATAGCACTCTCTTAGCAATGTATTAGCTATCG
>JAUTBV010092653.1:0-17931 GCA_032361325.1 Lepetodrilus fucensis | reverse complement strand
CTATCAGACGTCTACAAGTGTTCCGTCCAGAAGTCTGCACTGTAAAAGGTGTTCCAGACGTTGACACTATAACAATTAGTGTTCTATCAGACGTCTACAAGTGTTCCGTCCAGAAGTCTGCACTGTAAAAGGTGTTCCAGACGTTGACACTATAACAATTGTTCCGTCAGACATAGACACTATAACAAGTATTCCATCAGATGCCAGCAATGTAACAAGTATTCCGTCAGACATCGGCAATGTAAACGTGTTCCGTCAGACGTTGACAATATAAAAAGATTTTCACTTATATCACGGCTTGTCAGTTTAGGGCAGTAGGTAACCTGAAACATCCATAGCGCTGAGTGTTGCAGTAAACCTGCGAGCACTGGATGGTACTGACAGACGAAGGATGATAACTGCATAACTGGTGTGCCAGACGTCGGCACTATAGCGAGTGTTTTATTAGATGTCTGCACTATAGCAAGTGTCTTGTCAGATGTCTACACTGTAACAAGTGTCCCGTCAGATGTTGGCGCTGTCACACATGTTTTGTCAGACGTCTGCTCTGTAACACATGTTTTATCAGATGTCTGCACTATAACAAGTGTTTTGCCATATATCAGCACTATAACACATGTTCTGTCAGATGTCCCAATGCAAAATGTTTTGTAACCTAACGGCAAGATGTTTCAGATCCATCCAGCACCTGACAGTAGTGGCACCATAGGCGACAGACAATAATGTTATTGCTTGGCTATTTGTTTTATAAATTGGTAAATGTGAAAGCCTCATCAGATGCTTTACAACTGAGTAAACTGTACAATTTTAAAAGGTTCAGGTTTCAATCTTGGTTTGAAATAATACAGTAGTGAAATTTATTCCTAAAATAAACACCTTTTTTTTTAAACTATAGAAAAGTCAATAAGTTGTGACATTTACAACAATAATGATGTGCTAACTGAATAAGTGATAACATAATTAGAAACAATCATATGAAACAATGACAGAATTATGAAATTGATATATTGGTCGTACGGAAAATTATCGATGCATACGGATATCTCAGTTCATTAGTTATCTATTTTATTTTAAGTCACTGAAGCATCTACTCCCAAACAGTGACATTAGGTCTACTATACTGATCAAGCTTTATTGCTTTTGTAGTGTGATCGATGATTGGCCTCGATTTTCTATGTACATTATTTCGGCCTGATACACATGACTAACACGAACATCTGCCCATGCAAATCAGAGCAGCTTACTAGGACAGGCTGGAACTCTGGACTTTCTATCTATAGTATGGAACACTGACCACTGTGCCACATAACAACACCATACCAAAGTTAAGTGTTCCTGTCAGTGCGCTACATCTTTTAGATATTCAAGTACTGTTAAAGTGTAAAAGTGTCTTTATTTTCAATCTCAGTTACCGGGTAAGTTGGTGGCAGCATTGGATCATTTACCAATTGATGTCATGGTCTGTTGGTTTATGATGATTTCAATGCAATACTCTTTAGACAATGACAATGATCACACGTATCACAAGCCATGGCCAACATTCTGATTAATATTATTAACATAGCATCATTCATGCCTTGGTAACTGATTTGAACATTGAAATTTGAAATTGCCAACAATTTGGAAAATAGTATCTGAATTTGCTACTCATGTGGTGTTTGTCAAGTTCAATGCAAACACTAAGCCAATTTTTCAAATAATTATGTGTAAAACAAAGTATAAAGGTGGAACAATTGTGATCTGTTTGAGGGGATAACCTGCAATAATTAACATTTCAACAATATCAAAGTGATCTGTTTGAGGGGATAACCTGCAATAATTAACATTTCAGCAATATCAAAGTGATCTGTTTCGAGGGGATAACCTGCAATAATTAACATTTCAGCAATATTCTTGGAGCAGTTTTCACTGAATAACTTATTTTATTTTATTTTATGCTTAAACTAAACATCAACAAGTCATGGTTGTTGCAAAGACCAAATGTTTTAACTACAAACATCATGTACAAAAATTGCTCTCAATCTTGCTGTGCATGAAACTTGTACTCTTAAAAAGTACACTAAGTCCCAGACAGGCTTTGTACTCAGGAATATAGAAACTGTATATCATCCTGTACCTGAATGTTTGTCAACTGCCAATACAAACAAGACAGACACCAATGCAGTCATAGATATCGGTCAGCATGCTCGAGTGAGTGTTACATTATGCTAATTTTGCTTAGAGACATTGAAAGATTGTCAAGCACTGGATTAACAAATTTGTAAACTTCTGAATCTGAAATGTCTGGTAGTGTTAAAGGAACTCTGACAGATCCATTTAAGAATAATTTGATTGTACAAACATACACACAATATTTTTCTCTGTTAGTATTTTTATCTGTTAGAGATCTACCAGTAGAATATTTTATATAGCCACACAATACTAATGACATCAACACGTACAGATATTTGCCATTATAAGAACGCCACGGACCCAGTATTGATAAATAACATGTGCATGTCCAAGACAGGAACTATAAGCCTCAGTTCATACCGAATGGCTTTACTGGGCGTCATTCACGGAACTATTCGCACATATACGTGGTCACAAAGCTAGACTACGTGTAGTTAAGACAAGATTTATATCTATGATGTCTGTAATGTACACTGACAAAAATACACCACTTGAAGCATACTGAAACACATTAGTGGATTATATCACCAGTCACAGGCACACTGATAACTAACAGTCCTTTAAACTGCTGATTAAAAGCCCATTCAGTTCACGAATATACGACACTTAACATAAATAATGATTAACCTACCTTTTTACTAGTTTTTATATAAACAGTATTTAAAATCATATACAGCTTACGGTAAATCATTTAGAGTTTGTTTTTATGACAAATAAAAATAAATATAATTTTTCTTTTTAAGACTTGGAAAACTTTCTATTATTCTAACATCATAAAAATGATATCGAAATACGGATAAAACTTTTTATGTGTTTTACTCACGGAGAAATATGCGGCATCCAGTAATCACCATAGATCCCAAATCTCGATGTCTCTCGAAACTTGCTTCTGATCTCCACCATTTTGCGGCGAAACTTTGCTACATACTCTGGGAAAGACGACATTCTTTGTGACCATCATCCATACGAACCACCGAAACACGCTGATCACGCCCCCACTGAACGTTGAGTAATTAACGGCCGTCGTACACCTCCGGTGCACCTGACCATGTTTAACCCCTGAGTAGCCGTCGGACACTAATATATGCTTGACTGTGGTCATAAAGTGCTGTCACGTGAGAAGGAAAGAGTGAATGAAGAGACGGAGAGAGACCTGGACTGCAGTGACAGTCAATATTCCATTTAGCCCAGGTGACTGCCACACATCACAGGATACACCCAGGCAGACTCTCAACGGCCGTTATTCATAACAGTAATCTCTCCGAGAGAACACACACACACACACACAGAGAGAGCTCGGCCTGGGAACAACAGGGGTCTTCACAATACTTATCTACCAATAAACGGGACGAGAGAGTCATTGAAACCATTTACACGATGATCACACGCGTGCGTACCTCTGTCACAATTCTTGGTCAGCTGCGTAAGAAGCCTTGGTCTCTCTGGCTAGAGGTGTCGTGTCAGTGTTCTTATTAAATTCCCCGACCTGTGGCGGTTCAGGTGGTGGATAGCAGGTCGTTACAGACAATGCTACGTGATAGGTAATATGCCAGGAGGGGGACAATGGGAGACGGACTCTGACACCCCTTCTCCCTGTCAGATCTAATTCCTCTCATACAACTCCAAGCCTTTGCTGCTAATCTCCTGCTCTCACTCTCACATTCTTCATGACAATACGGCTTACGGAGTCCAAAGTTATGAGTTTTAACTCTAACTATTTGCTGTGTCAAATGTTGAAAATATCCATGATCTTAGCTAAGAACTTAATGAGAAAAGATCTCTTCAATAATTAACATAAGCAGAAACCCAGTTTTGACTTAGGCAAATTCTTAATACTTACGAACTTCTTAGGATTTACAAAGTTTCAAGAATATGGGCCCAGATTATTGGCAAGAGAAAAATTTCATTTGCATAACTATTTGCTGTGTCAAATGTTGAAAATATCCATGACCTCTTTAGATTTTATTGAAGTATAGTAGGTTATTATATAGACTGGAGGATTAATTGCTTCAATTCGCATGTGGCAGGTCTTTGATGAATGGTACAGAGTAGACATATACATCTTAAAAGATATTAGCAAATTGCAATACTCAGTTCGAGAACAATTAAAGTTATAGTGGATTAAAAGCTCCACCTTAGAATTGATCTGGTGGCGATTTATGCAACTGGGTATTGTTTCTCGAAGCTCTCTTAGCCGCTATAAGGGACCATAGCACTCTCTTAGCAATGTATTAGCCATCGGCAAAGAAAGTGCTATGGTATAGCGGCTAAGAGAGCTTCGAGAAACGATACCCTGGATCAACAAAAAAGAAAGAGGATACATCTTAAAAGATATTAGCAAATTGCAATACTCAGTCAAGAACAAAGTTATAGTGGATTAAACGATCCACCTTAGAATTGATCTGGTGGCGATTTATGCACCCGAATCTCAAACAACAGGGACTCGGTGTATAGAGAACCGGCAGACAGGATAAACGTAATACTCAGTGAACTGTTTTGCAAGGCTGTGGACTGTACATACAGTAACTCAGATGCTGAAATACGAGACAGGTCAATAAGGCAATAAGAATAAACCAGGCCTTTCTCTCTTTACAAATCGTAGCAACACACTATTACAATAGCTTATTGTGATATACAGTATATGACCCCTGCAGTGTTTTGCTACTTGATGGAAATCGATAAAAACTTGAACAAAGTATCCCCTGGATACCATGATGTTTTGTTTTTAGTTTAAACATATCTTATCGACCAATACTGTCATGGGATTGGGTAAAAGCAATGCAGCTAATTACGAGACCTGGGTCCGTATTCTCGAAACTTCTTAGTGAGAAAATATCTCTTCAAAAATTAACATGAGCAGAAAACCAGTTAGGCAAACTCTTAGGACTTACACACTTCTTAGGACTTGCAAAGTTTTGAGAATACAGTGAGTGAGTGACTATAGAGTTTAACGTCGCTGCGGGAATTTTTCACCCATTTGCGACGATTAAGAATACGGGCCCTGCTCCCCATATTAATTAGAAATTCAGAAAATAATAATCCATAGACCCAATGTTAATGGTGGTCAAATCTGTAATATTTGCAGGGTGTCCCATAGATACCTTTAACATTGCAGATTTTCAAATGACCCCCAGGACCCACTTTATTTCAAACACTGAATTAGTATAATAGAAGCATAGTATAGAAATACACAAATTGATAAATAATATGTGAAGAATATCTACAATGTAAATACATACGTTATTTTATTAATGTAATTATTTTTAATCAATTTATTAATACATGTACTTTAACCCTCTCCCTGCTGGATTAGACACAGGCACTGCTGGCATTTCCGGTTGCCTCCAGCAGTGAGGAAGTTAAATACACAAGATATCTTCACTAGCTTTATTTAATACACATTTGTCATGAAATCAAATAGCAGATGCAATATTTTACCTACTAAAATGTTACTATGCTTGAGTTGAAGTTCAATAATGCATATAGATTCCAAATAACCAAAGACAAAAGAAACTTCAGAAATTGTAATAAGAGGTTTACAGTAAATTAAATACATTGGTCAGCCATGTAATATCCCAGTGTATACAATATCGAGGGTGTCGTAGCCTACTTCAACGTTGTGAATAAATATTTGCATGGCGCCGACTATGAATTGGTGTCAAACGTGGGTCAGAACAGTTCAAAGTGTACCTACAGCCTGAATACATTGACCAACACTGCTGGTAGTGCTCATAACAAATTAATCGTGATAAATAATTGAATAATCATCCATGCATAGAATGTAAGCATGGACAACAAGTCAATCATTACTAGACTCCTTAAAGACCAACAGTGTTCCCTTTAACCTTCTCCCTGCTGAATAAAATCAAAGTGTTCTATGTCTGCATGTGATCGGGCAAGTTAACTTGCCTTCAGTAGGGAGAGGGTTAATACTGCAATTCTCAGATGTGTTAGTCATTTATGTGTATGAACACTTGAAAAGAGGTAGATCAAAGCATGGTGGCTGACATCAATAGACAAATCATGTGAAGACATTGTTTGTTTTCATTATATTTTAAGAGTATTTCTTTGAAAATTGAAGCTCTCATACAATATGACTCAATGTTGGTTGCATAATACATGTACTAATCTAATAATTAAAACATGATTTGAACATACCAGAGACCAAACAGTTATTCACAGACTATGAAGATGACAAATTCCATATGCCTAGGTCACTACTATCATATAAACTCTTTCTTATAGATGATATTCCGTCAAGCTACAAAAACAATGTTAGTTCTTAGGAAAATATTACGTACTAGACTGAACCTAAACCCATTATGATTCTTGTCACATAAAGCAATGGTCAGCCAGCGGCTCAAATAGGAATCGCTCGTTAAAATAGAACGAGAAGCAACAGATTAACTCTATCCCTCCATCATAAGAGATCAATCGTCAACTACCAATAATCGATAATCAGATCAAAAAGCCACTCGTACAGAAACAACATAGACCCACGACAGACTGTGCATGCATCGTAAAGCAATTTCACTTTGCTAAGTCCGCTTTCTCTGTTGAATGAAGAGGGATTAGCAAAATGTCTTTAGTGCCAAAGGAAAAAAATGGTAATGGTGCGCAGACGTAATTTACCTCACAAGTATTTGATTGACATGCGGGAGATGTGCCGCGATACAGCTCAGAACGCAGTCTTACTTTTGCCCCGTTTGGGGATTATTCTGTGGAATCAATGCTACCATGGTGATATAATGTGTTTGTTGCAGCATTCGAAAGAAAACTAAGTGTCTTTGATGAAACAGATATGTTCTGATATTGTTGATATTGTTCTAGCATAATACTGTGATCGACCACGGAGGTCATCCAGAAGTCATATATGACAAATAAAACTATTTTTTAAATTCCAGAAACAAGCCATTTTTCTCTGTATTTCAGTGATCTTGCAGTGGTTTGTTTATGGTAGGATGAGAAGACAGAGCAACTATGTGTTAACAAATTATTCATTCCTGAGCAATTATATATTCAAATAAGCAAGCTGCATACCAATTTCCAATTTCTTTCTCTCAAGGATTTCATGATGGTATGCATATGGTGGGAGGAAGATCCACAATAACTATGTGTTATAGTAGTCCATTAACCCTCTCCCTGCTGAAGGTACACATTCATTAACATTGCACCTCATCAAACTCTGCTAATGGAACTGTTCTCAATGACAGAGAAGACAGTCCATCCTCGCCTTACCGTCACCTATGGGTGAAACATTATCGCTATGACGTAAAGCATTAATTCAATCAATACCATTTTACCATTTCAAGTTCTATTTATTTTCTAGTTCTTGTCAGAGACGTTATCTGGAAAAGATATTCTCAATTTTTTTTTTTTGCCAAATATAAAACAATGTTTTAAAATCATTAAAAAATAATAATTGTCATGAAACAATGATCCAGGCCTACAGAACACTCATAGTATATGAGTCATAATTCCATAACTCCATGCTAACATACAGGAGTTACGACTCTCATAGCGCTACGATTGTTCTGTGGACCGGCCCCAGTTGCATAGCCAGAGGTTTGAAAAGTTATTCACAAAAGCAATATTATATAACATACGTGTGTACACATATTTAGACGTTCTCTTCCAAGTCTAGACTCGACATTGTTAAAGCTGAATAAATACAGAATGACTATAATAATCCTCGAGGAATTACCTCCACCCCACCCCTTTGTAATCACGGATTAACATAACCACTCACAAGCTAACTCAAGCATGATAATCCATAGTGAATCCCAACTGAACAACTCTTTTCTAATGACTCGATAATCTATAGATATATAGCTAATGAAGCTGGTACATTGCACAACTATTTACCAAGATATGAAATATATAATAATATGCATTTCCACATATTTTTTCAATATATGCATGTCAACATAGCATTACTTTTTCAACATTATCAGTATTTCACTTCGCCAATGATTACAGAGTTATCTCCCATTATTCTCCAAAATCCATACTTGTTACATAATATGTTCAATAATAATGTAGTGTTAGTGCTTCGAGCATGCATTTAGCTTGGTGCCATATGAATTATAAATGGACTATTTGTTTAACTGCAAAAATATTTATTCAACAAATAGACAAAATATTTATAGCCAGTGGCAAAATTAACAACATCCACAAAATTAACTTCATGTCAGCTTCTATTAAAAAAATCAAACAATTATTAATGAAAATGTCAGGTGATTTCAGAACGCGACACTTCTGTAAACATCATCCTTTTGCAGTACTGTAGCTAATCAGATTCATAAAAGATAAGCATATTAATTCTGCTGCAATCAGAAGAGCAGAGATTACAAGACAATATTCCAACATGGCCACATCATGGTCACAAAGATCACCTTCTGAACATTCCTTGGCACCATCATCATCGAAAACACTCATTCTGGGTTTCACTTTCATACCAGCATCATTGAAAACTCATTCTGGGTTTCACTTTCGTACCCAGCATCATTGAAAACACTCATTCTGGGTTACACTTTCATACCCAGCTTCATTGAAAACACTCATTCTGGGTTTCACTTGCATAACCAGCATCATTGAAAACTCTTTCTGGGTTACACTTTCATACCCAGCATCATTGAAAACACTTATTCTGGGTTTCACTTTCATACCCAGAATCATTGAAAAAACTCATTCTGGGTTTCACTTTCATACCCAGCATCATTTAAAACTCATTCTGGGTTACAATTTCATACCCAGCATCATTGAAAACACTCATTCTGGGTTTCACTTTTATACCGAGCATCATTGAAAACTCATTCTGGGTTACACTTTCTTACCCAGCATCATTGAAAACACTCATTCTGGGTTTCATTTTCATACCCAGGACTAGTTTGTTTCTGCAGCTGTTCAAAAACGCAATCATCATGAAATAAGCCAAATTGTGGATAACAATCATCATGAAATAAACCCAATTGTTGGTCAATTTTTACCGTGGACAAAGGGATCAAACACAAAATCGAGCAACCTTGTACAATGGAAGAGCAAGGGTAATGGTAAATCCCGAGAGTCTGGTTAGTGGGTATCTTACCTACTGAAGGCTTGCATGGGTAGCGTCTGTCTGCGGTTGTTCTGGACCAGCTTCAGGTGCATCATCCGGTTACTGAACTGCTCCATGAATGATCTGGCCTCAGGACGGGCGGAATCGTCAGCGCTGTTACGACCGTGGTGGAAATAGCGTAGCGGCATCGTGATGTCTGGTTGGACGTCCTCGCTCACACACCATCAGACGTAGAAACAAACTCAATGACGACCCTCTGATGTGCCGTCTTAAAGAAGGTCATTTTGTCCAAGAAATTGACGTATTCTTCCGCCGATTAATTTCAAATGAATGAAGATCATCAACAGAGTAATGTTATGTGATCACAGACAGTTCATGTTAAACACCAATATCGGTATGTCGTTCCACAAAGTCGTAAATTGTCATTATTATTGCACAATATTTACACAATGTCAAGGCACATCCACCAAATCTTGGTTAAATGTTCTCATATTATCTCTCACAAATTCACACAAAAAACAATCCAAGCACAAAGGTTCATGATAAATATGCCGTCTCGAATTACAAAAATCTGGGTGCCACAAACAAAAGCTAAAAGGACAGAAAATATTGCCCCAGTACATGAATAATCAGGCGTCAATCAAAGAGTAATTTGTGGTGTTTACAACCCGTGGCCTGACAACATGGAATCTCTGATCACTCCTACGATAGATTGCTTTTATCAATGAACTGTGACCACGAGGTTTGGAGTATGCGTACTCGTAAATCCATAATAACTGCTAGTTCCAATGTGGTTCCTGTTCATAGCACACCAAGAAACCTTCATTCAAAGCAGCGTGTCATCCATTGTTCTCCAGAAATGTCGCACACTGGTAAGACAAGGGTGTCATAAGTAGATCATATGCACTCAAATTAATGCAAATCACACATCCTACTTCTTGCGTGATGTGCTATTTTTTCGTGGCGATTTCAAACCGATCCGTAATCCTGTATTTCATGGTTATAATCCTCGCGAATGCCGAGATCAAGTCCAAATGAATACACTGCAGTCCAAATGTCATATACAACTAAGGACACACTCAATAAGAAGCTCAACAGTAGTTGTCACAGAATAAAACATCCATTTCAAAAGCCGACCATTCTTTTGTCTCCAATAAAGTCACTCTTCGGTGCAAGTGGTACAACTTTCAGGAGTCTCTCAATCAGCTATTATCGTTCCATTTGAAGCAAAGTCTTTGAATCGCTGGTATAGATGCAAAGTACTAGGTACTCGTCAGTGTATACCCGGGTATTAACTTTGTCCGAGATAAACACTCCACATATCCCTGTAAGTATGCCCGGCGAGAAAAATATTCTTTATCAACGATACGATGATCACAAGATCCGTCTGTTTATGTACATCAACACTCAGATCGTCATCATATTACTGCACTCAGTCAAACGTATAAGCCCTACAAAGCTTAAAATCCTATTCAATAACAAATATGTCATCAAATTTCAAACACTATTAATATTTATCTCCTGTAGTGTGTACACATATCTAACTGGAACAAATGCATGTACTAGTGTTCAGTAACGATCATTGTTCCATTTGCATGCTAGCCTATATCAGGAAGCCACACCTATAGATTACTGGTCCTGGGTACGAAATCAAACAGGCATTGTCCGCAACGTGTGCCCTATGGTCGTTTGGACCATGAACAAACAAGATAAATATGGCCGGATTACGAACGGGCATTTATGCATGACTGAGGACGTAGAACTCCAAAGCCTAGTTTGGTCCTAGGATAGAAAGCCATGGTATCCAACTATAAAGGCAATAGGCTGCAACTTGTATAGAGATTAGCTGGTTTATCTGCATACTGTTGAATATAATGAATGGAGGTCCATCAGATTATTGTATTTAGGAGCACCAGGTCTTGTACAACCGATTTCTTTTATTTTAGTTTCTCGTTAAAGGTGAGTGAGTGAATATGGAGTTTAACGTCGCTGCGGGAATTTCTCGTTAAAGGCATACAATCACAGATATTAATGCTAGTCTTGGACTCGTTCCTAGCTATAACTGCAAAGTACATCATATATCCTTAGTAGATTATTATTTCCATATTTTTCCATAGATCCATAATAATACATGTATCGTTAAATTATTATTTAGAAAGAAAAAAATATGAAAAATGAAAAAATAAATTAATAAATAAAATAAAATATAATAAAATAAAAATATGTAATATTGCATTCAAAGATGACCTTGGCACTTTAATTAATGTCAATATTGTGACACATCTTGAATGCTGGTTGCAACACTACACAGCATACATAACATACCCTGATGATTGTATACCATCTACTTGAACTACCAGCCATAACTTGGATCATAAAGTTAATAAAATTGTACATGTACTACATCAAATATTCACAGTAAGATATTTATTAGCTTGCTGATAGCTAGGTAAATATGCCACAGTTATGTAAAGTGTACATATATACTGCCGTAATTAAATTTTATCGTTGATGAGCAAATCGTTAAAGTTTCATGCTCATTAACATTTTATTATTTATAGTACTATTATACTATTATATTATTAGGTAATAGAGACCATTTATATATGGTTTTAGTTTAGTTTAGTTTTAACATATTTTATTCAAAAAGAAATACTAGTAGATAGGTTGCATTATGGTCTCTGCTGGCTAGTAAGTAATTATTCATTATGGTGATAAAGACGCTTCATAAATGTCTTCACATACTGAGGGTAATATCTAGGAAAACATTACCATGTCAAAATGTTACCATATAGTCCGAGCTGTTTATGGGTAACAATAATATCATGTCAGTTCATGATTTAATTGGTACATGTAATTGGGGTAGAGTCGGGCAGCGTTCAATAAACACTGGTACAATGGACAAAAACAAGCCGACTGGTTTGGTTGCTAGTCTTTCATGAAGGCCGAGATATGGAAGCAATATGAACTCCTAATATTATTAATATAGCAGGCATTATCACAATACATCTGCAATAGACAAAACATTATTAAGCTTGTAAGTGGTGGACTGCTTATCAATATTATTTTGAAATGATTATTGTCAAATATTTAACAAGTTGACAGTAATAATAATCAATCAATCAATAAAAATATACATTTATTGTTTCAAAAAACCAATGTCTATTTCTAAGGCTGTTGGTTATCATTAATTCTTTCTGTAATTATTCTATACAATACGTACAATGCATGATCATTTGTCAATGGAAAAAAAAACATATAAAATTGTGTTTAATAATATCTCAAGAAACTAAAAGAAATGGTGTGTAATGCAATGAAAACATATTCATAAAATCATCAATTTGGAATGATTGAATTAATGGTTTACACTGCAACGGGAATATTTCACTCATAAGCGACAAGTTGACAACAAAGTTACTTTACAATTTGAAACATTTATCTCAGACCTAATAATACAATTATGATAAATGATGTGCATTATCCTCACGAGATCGAATGGATATAGGAACTTCAAATGGAAAACAATGAAAACTTTCATTCTTGTGTACCAGAAGATCATGCCGATCCCGGGATTCTAACTCGAGTTGCTGGATTGTGAGTCCAACACTCTACCAAATGAGCGAAAGTGGTAACCCCTCTGGCTGAGACCAGTAGGAGCATCTTATATCACACCCGGCTACACTTGGGATAGTGACCATGTACAAACCCAATGTAGAGCATACAGATGCTTGTAAGCATACCAAACATACAGATGCTTGTAAGCATACCAAACATACAGATGCTTGTAAGCATACCAAACATATGTCCGTATGTTGCTGCAGTATTTTACACAAAAGCAAACTTCTACGGGTGTGATCAAACATTAGACTGGGAAGAGTTCTCTCCCTTATTCACGCAGACACTTCTAAAAGTATTTGTGCAAGCATAATATCCTACATGTATGTCTGCTAATTATAGGTGCTACAATAATTAACAAAACCAAGTGACCTGATATCAAACAACATGAAGTTTCTATGTTGATTGGAGATGTTGATTTTAAAACATTGATAATTTGACACTGTACAAGTTAAAATTGAATCTTGATGATGCCGATATTATTTTTCCCAGTATGTTGGTACCCACAATGCAACATGCATGGAACAGGGTATGTGCGTGTCTCGCGACGCACACGTACAATATTGTGCTGTATTTTAAGTCAGATAACATCCTCGTAACAGTCAATTCGTGATAAGTAATGTCCTCATCCCTGGGGGCTCGGACATTCTTTTTCACGAATCGTCTGTTACTAGGATGTTATCCTATACATAATACTTAAGATATGTTATTTGTTATCAATGACAACTCTCTACCACTATGTTTATTGTTATTGAATAACCTCAGTTATTGATCTATCAAAGTCAAAGCTTCAATGCTATACAGAAGGTAGTAGAGAAACAGCCAACTATCAGTGTACTGATGAAATGCATTAGTGAAGGGTTGTCTCCCTTATTCCACATCTCGTTTCTTGAGGGCATTACAAAACTTATAAAACATAAATTACATAATATTTATGGACATAAAAATAAATTCCAGACCATCCAACCTATCAAGACCAATAACTGATTTTAATCAAACCTATTGTATATTTATGTACCATTAATAATACCGGTAATTGAAAATGGAGATTTCCAACATTTTACCACTGTAATACTCTACTAATTTGACATTGTTCAGATAACTACTTTTTAACTTCCTTACTACTACTACAGACAGCTGGAGATGCCTAGCATGTGTGTTGTTTTTGGCTACAATTTCACATCTTCATAATGCATTGTAAGTGATTTTTACATGCATCGCTTAATGATTACAATATCCAGTAGATACATCCATTTCTAGAAGTTGCAGTAGTTCCCTCAGTCACCTCTACAAGCTAGTTCCTCAGTCACATCCATGTAGAAGCTAGTTCCTCAGTCACATCCATTTCTAGAGGCTGGTTTCTCAGTCACATCCATTTCTACAAGCCAGTTCCTCAGTCATATCCATTTCTACAAGCCAGTTCCTCAGTCATATCCATTTCTAGAGGCTGGTTTCTCAGTCACATCCATTTCTACAAGCCAGTTCCTCAGTCACATCCATTTCTACAAGCCAGTTCCTCAGTCACATCCATTTCTACAAGCCAGTTCCTCAGTCATATCCATTTCTAGAAGCTAGTTCCTCAGTCACATCCATTTCTACAAGCCAGTTCCTCAGTCATACCCATTTCTACAAGCCAGTTCCTTAGTCACACCCATCTCTACAAGCCAGTTCCTCAGTCACATCCATTTCTACCAGCCAGTTCCTTAGTTATATCCATTTCTACAAGCCAGTTCCTATGTCATATCCATTTCTACAAGCCAGTTCCTCAGTCACATCCATTTCTACCAGCCAGTTCCTTAGTTATATCCATTTCTACAAGTCAGTTCCTATGTCATATCTATTTCTACAAATCAGTTCCTCAGTCATATCCATCTGTAGAATCTAGTTTCTCAGTCACAGCCAAGACTAAAACCTAGAAGTTAGTTACAAAGGTACATCCATTTTTAGAAGCTAGTTCCAAGGAGTATTATCCATCTCTAAAACATACCATAGTTCCTCAGTCACATCCATTGTTAGATGGTTATCATGTTATAATGGTATAGTACCTTAGTCACATCAATTGCTGGAAGCTAATTCCACATATCAACTCTTTAAGACTTCTAACAGCAACATTACACTTTTTAATGGAATTGGCAAATATGTTGCCAAATTAGCCTAATCTTGGTATATATGAGCATTTCTTACTGAAATTTAGTTTTATGCAATGTATTAAGCAAAGATCGGACTATTGTAGACAAAATTACATTTTCAATAAAACATTTCCCATTCAATATGCTAACAGACAATACACAAACCCAACAACTTTTAACCTCTCCAATGCTGAATTAATCCTAATCGCTGTGTAGGGCACCTCCCGTTGCCTGTAGGAGAGAGGTTAATAACCTTGCCGACAATAAACTATTTGATCTACAATAAAGACGACACATCTCTGTAACAAACACAACATAAACAATAACATTAACCCTTCTGCTCTCCGGACCACGAAGAATATATGTCTCTTGAGGCAAACCCTGTCATGTCCGAGCTTATGGAGGCGAAGATGCCAAAAGTCATGAAGGACTAATTGCTGCCTGCATGCTAGAAGGCTTCCCATTGAACTCTACTGGTGCTATAGGATATTGTTCTTAAATTATTTAAACCCTACCTTAAAATAACTACGGATCTGCTACTCTGACAACACTGACCCATCTCGTGTCGTAGTTCTATCGCTAGTAAATTACAGAGGATTGGACATGTATGTCACGACAAGGATACTATATCAGGCTTAGGATCAGTGGTTAAGGACAGAGTACGGATCCTGCAAGCACCTGCATATTATTGCTGCTCCGTGAGCACCGAGTACTGGAATAACTACTAAAGACTATGGCAAGCAGCTTGTGCAGGTTATCTAACCAGCTGCTAACATGATTTGGGGGGAAGGTCAGACATCTCTCATACATGTATAATACAGTATGGACCTCACAACAACACATGCAATGTCACAATCGACTCTTTTCCCTATATCACTAATAGTTAATACTGAAACGTCAATATATTGTCAGTCATCTTTCCAGACACATTAGAGAAGATATATGGTAATTAAAATGAGATAGTAATGAAACATAGCGAAAATTATATTGTATGATGCGTGAGCGCGCGCACACATGCACACACACACACATACATACACACACACACACACACACATACACACAAAAGAGATAATACCTTAAACCTGAAAGATTCTTACCTCACTAGTGAATGAATTACAATGGCAAGAGGAATCACAATCCAATCACAGGCTGCAAACTCAGGACTTCAAGTAGTCTTAATATTGTTGTTCTATGTTATTCTGTTCAATATTTTAATAAAACCAGATACACCATTGAGAGGTAGCATCCAAATTTATTGCAGAACGGGATTCCAATAAACAATAATGCATGAACATGAAAAAATTATTGTATTTTTAATAGTGTCAAGATAATTTCAATACAAAAGTTGGAATACATTCAAAATAATGTTATAGATGATTGCAATATTTTATTTTCAAGGTAATTAAATGTCAAAGTTGTAAGTTCAATGTCAATATGTCACTAGGGCTGTCCGATTTGCCATTGGCCGACCCAAACCGGCAGCCGCTTAACCCGGTAACCCGGCAAACGCACTAGTTTTGCCCAATTTCTTACCCATAATTCCACATTCTCAGTGATGAGTTCGGTAGAAATATATTTTTTCATATTTTGATTCAAATCTTCAATTTGATCAACTGCCATGCTAAAATGTTATTGATACATTGTATGGATTCATTATTAGTACTAATATTATGTTATGTGGTGACTGTGCAGTAGACTGGTAATCTGTCTTGTATGTAGAAAAGTGTGTCGATTGCGCAATTACGAAAGGAAACCAGTCCGATTGTGCCGCTCACATTCGATTTGCACGCTGAGCTGCTAGTTGTGACGTAATATTGCCGGGTTAAATATTTGCCGGATTAGGTAGCAAAACGAACAGCCCTATTTTCATTGCGCTTCCAAGGTCATGAGCAGCCATTTCCAATGTCAAGGTCATGAGTTCAATCATTTCCAATGTCAAGGTCATGTGTTAACCATTTCCAATGTCAAAGTTCAGTATGGCTCATCTCTTCCTGGCTGGTGATGTCATGGTCAAAATGTCAACAATGTTCAAATGTCAAGGTCAAAAGGTCAACAATTTCAAATGTCAAGGTCAGCAGGACTCACCTCTTGCTGTCCTCCATCTCTTCCATGATGATTTTGTTGTGTTTCTCAGCCAGTCTTTCAATGAGTTCTCGTACGGTTGGTATTTTCCGATTCCTGTTTTTACAGACCATGCGTACGCGGACGCCATGGTTGGAGTAGAGTCGAGACAGAATATGGCTGCCTGGAGGGATGTGGATGCTTCCATCTTTGGCAGTCACATAGTCCTTCTCTTCAGATACTGAAACGAGGGGAAATTCCAAATCAGTGGCATCACAAATCTGCATCAATTATTTTATAATAGGGCCATATCGATCCTGGGTTTCAAACCAGAGTTCTGAATGTTTGAGTCTGACACTCTACCAACATGGCGATATGGACAACTAACACAGCTGGTTGAGATAAGAATAGGAATAATTTGTTTATATCACACAGGCATGTAACATAAAAATAATGTAATATGAAGGAAGGCAATAATGAATATATTGACACTATAACAGCAATAATATTTGTAACTATCCATTAACCCTATCCCTGCTGGATTAGGCACAGGGACAGCTCTTTTGGACATCTCTGGTCTCTTTCAGCATGGAGAGGGTTAACTATTTCAGATTATATATATAGTGACCATCTATACTTCCATAGCATTAGTGAGACTGAATGTTAATGTATTTTATTTAAAAAGATAAATGGGTTCATGAATGAATCTTATACAACAGCAATTCAATCTATGATTACTAACGTTGTTCTTCAACCAGTATAACAATTTGTTTTATTTTTTTTTTAATTTTTTTTTTTTTTAATTCTTTTTTTAATTTTTCTAGAATCTTTCACTAATGTCACGACTTGTCAGTTTAGGGCAGGAGGAAACCCGCAACATCCGTAGCGCTGAAT
>JAUTBV010092642.1:0-17940 GCA_032361325.1 Lepetodrilus fucensis | reverse complement strand
TTTTATTTTATTTTATTTTATTTTATTTTATTTTATTTTATTTTATTTTATTTTATTTTATTTTATTTTATTTTATTATTATTATTATTATTATTATTTGCAATTTGGTTTGCTTTGTTTTGTTTTGTTTTGTTCTGTTTTATTTTTTTTAAAAAATATTTATCAGAAAAACGTCCGGGATGCACGAACAGACAACTTAATGGCTATCTGAACATGCCTCTCTGTTTCACATACAACAATTACAAGACGACACGCCAACATATGGTTTAAACATATTTGTATTGAAAATATGAACGCGTATTAGTAATCAAGCGGTACGTTACAGCTTTATTTTATACAGTTCCTCGACAAAAGATACACATGTCAGTTCCTCGACAAAGGTATTACATTATACACTTGATCAAAATCAAGGTAACTTTGAAATAAAACTAAAGCATGTGTTGGTACATTAAGTTGTGTGACCAACTTCCAGAAACTCACTGCATTACATATATATTGCGCTAATATAGCACAATGAGTGACGCATGTATGTAGTAACTAATAAGATGCAAAGTAATGTACGAAGGGACGTTGTAGACATTCAGACTTAATCAGCATTCTGTTTCTGTCCACGTCGGTATTAGAGATCTCCATCCGTCAAGGCAGATCTCTAAATGTGTCAAAACCAAATACTAATAGATAAATCGTAGTCAGACCTGGATTAATCCTTGTAAAATACCTTTCGTTGCAAGTCTTTCGATGTTTAATGCTTTTTGACATTTAAAAAAAATATATTGCTACGTCAACGTCTTTGACAAGGTCTAGACTTGGATACACAAACGGCTCCTTTATCCGATTACCCCCGACAACATACTAAATAATGGCAGAGTAAAATTAATGTCCATACTGTTGTTCACTGTATGTGTATGTTTGTGGCTAGCTTCACATCTCTCAATGCCATCAAAGTCTCGAAATGCTTCAACAATATCTCTGCGTAATGCTTTTGTACTAAAAGTCTCTAATTTAGCAGATTCAAATCAGTAGGAACCATATTACGACTGCAGCTGCCGTGAATACAAAGGCAGTTTGATCTGCTTGTACAGTTGCAGGATTTCTGTTTTTATTCGAGATGCCACCGATAGAAAAAAAATAGCCCGTCTACGTCGGGTGTTCTCTTGCACCCTTGCATGCCTTTCAGTCTCCAAGTTCTTCAGGACCTCGGCGATGACCCGAACAGAGGTACAATGAGACTGTTTGGGGTACGGTGTTGACATTATCCCCCAGACCACACGGTCATGCTGGGACAACACGTACCCACGCCGTACTCTGTCATCTCCATGTCCTTTCGCCTTTTTTTTATGTTTTGCGTAACGTGATAAAGAGGCGTGTTGCCGCACAGTCACAGACAAGGTGTTCGTCTTCACTACAAAGGACTTAGAACATCAAATGGGGTGACTCCCATTTTTCCTAGAGTCGTCTAGTATGACAGGCTATGCATCAACGAACTAACGCGAAGAGCAGCATTGTCCAAACCCTTCACAGCCTTATACCATCTACATTAAAAATAAATCTTATCAAAATCTCAATACGTAGCCGGCAAAAGAAGATCTAGTAATATGTGAATAGATGTAATTTAGTGGTTTAAACTTATTTACAGGGATTGTTTTGCGAAGGAGGCTCGTTACCTGAGACTTGCTGCTGCTCGGACCTGTGAAGTTATTGTTATGGATTTGAGAATTACGAAAGCTTAGCGCACAGGGTTATGGATTAACGGCATCTCGGCTTCACCCTCCCCTTTGTTCACGGGACGGGGGTGAGGGGCAGATGTGTGGGGAGGGAGGGAAGTTGGCGCGAGCGGACTGATAGCGCACCGGGACTCCTCTAGCCACGCGCTAGCCACGCGACACACCCTCAAGCTAAGAAAGAGTACAGCTCGTCCGACAATGTCTGATCTTCAATCAATAACGCCTAGCACAAAGAATAAAGTTAAATTGAGAGTTTAACCCGGGTTTTTATTTGCAGTGTGGGTACAACTATTTTCGGGGGGAAAGTCACTCGGGTGAATATGGGGATGGGATTGTCGAGCTATTAAGGGGAATTCAGTTTATAGGTTAGGCGGTAATTGAGTAGTTTTATGTGTGGTTTACTTTGCTTCAACGGAGGTAGCATTACCCTTTCGGTGGTTTTGCAAATAATTGGACTTTATTGTTCTTGTAATCTTTTCACTTCTTGGTCTTGTATTATTGCAGATGGTTGAGCTTGATTCGTTTATGGTTATCTAAGTTGAAATGCGCATCTTTTTTTGTGATAAATACCAATTGCAAGTATTATTATTATTATGTTAATTTGAATATACATTTTATAAATACATGTATACTATTTTATTACATCGTGATTTTTACAATTATAGTTTATCCCGAAATATGTTTTAATATATGTTATGCTTCTAGTGCTTAATTAAATTACTATGCAATTTATAATAAATTAAACCGTTTATAAATATGTGAAATGTACTTTGATAATAAATCAAGAATTAGATTAACACAAACTATTTTATTATATTTTTCTGTAAACATAAAAGTAATAGACGCATAATTATTGTGTACCAAGTTCTGTTAGCACATACTAAAGTATGCGATATGAAAGCATGTTTGAACATTCATATACCAATGATCATGAATGGTCATAACACTTATTAGCCTAACTATAATGGATCGTTTAGTCTGATCACTCAACCTAATACGCATGCGCGTGCCCAGCAAGGAAATCATCAACAGCTGACTATTTGTACAACTTACGCTTGAGAGGCCACTCTAAAAGCGCGGATTGATTTCTGGTACAGACCGGAAGTTCATCCGCCGCGCAGTTATAACATTCCAACATTACACGCTTTGTCAAATACACCCCGACGTTATGGCTATCGATGTATTGAATTCGAGCAGAACATGATTCTTCTTAGAAGAAAAGGTAGAGATACGGGTATTGTTAAGTTATGAGTTGTAGGATGTCACGAAATACCAACGTCTGATATGTCATACATTGTTTTTTCTTCTTTTTGTTTTTTTCTTCTTTTGTAGGGGGGTTTGCTTTTCTGTTTGTTTGTTTGTTTGTTTAAAGGGATGATTGTGCATGTTGTAGTCTTCGCAGAAATTCTGTGGTTATTTCAGGTCTCAATTTACTTCAAATATTTACTTCTGAGTAGTATTTTGAGCAAATTAAATGGTAACGCAATATAGTTATACCTACATATATAAAGACATGATTTAAATGCATGAGGTACTGGTGCAGATCGAATATGTCAATTGCGAAATTATTAACATATGTGTAGGTATATATTATATCTAAGAAGCTGACAATTAGACAGATATTCTCTTTACGAGACCATCGTATATTCCAAATCCATAAACAGTCTATCATTACTGAATTGTAGTATTACAATCGTTCATAATATTGGAATTCATCGGTCATGTTTCAATTGAATTAAGGGTTGTAATAGAGACCGCGTCTGATAACAAACTTGATGACTGCTAAGAGGATAAACAACCAACCGTCTGTGTTTCAATTACGACCTAACGTATGTCTGTCTCACTAACTCGTGGAGAGTCACATTATGTCCCGACCGGCCACCGTTTCTTTTCTGGGCGTGAATTTACATGCAACCTTGTTGAAATATGGCCGTGAAGTCTCGTAGCCGGTACCACGGGAGCGCATGCGAGACAGGTGCGTACGCATCCGCCAGACAGACATCCGTCTCGGTTTAAAGTGCCACGTCTTCGGGAATAGCACTGTCGTCTGATGCATGACATGTGTCAGGAATTTGGCGCGAAGAATGCGCGAGCGGACTGCAGACTTGGGACGTTCAAGAGAAGCGCCACGCCTCGGCTTCAATTAAAATCACCGACTGCGAGTTTGCATTGTAAATTAGTCCCAATACTTGTGCCCCTGTGCCCAGCCCAGACCCGGATAGACATCAGACCGCCACCTAGGAATCCCCGTCTCATTGGAACCCTTCATTAAAGAAAGAGCGGCGAAATGCCCTTGCGAATACCACGGCGCGCTCCCAAACGAGTGGCGCTTGCAAGACGTTCAAACCAGAACCTCCTGTTATTCAAAATGGAGACTTGTTTTTTTTTGTTCGTAAATTTAAATTCTAATGACTCATGTTTGCCGTCTGGCCTTACATGGGCATCATGATCTTCATTCAAAAGTGATATTGGAGAGAGAAAAAAATATCGCCATGATCGCGCCCGAAGCGACCGAAGATGGTACCATGGCACACACCCGGGAATTTTTAAGACAACAATGGAGGTTATACGATATCTTCTCTTCGCACATTTCCGCACTTCTTCGCTGTAAAGCACATTAGTGTTTTATCCCAAAACTTCTAATGTCCCAACACCTTCCACAAATCAAATTAAGGAAGTATTTAGGTTTTCATCACAACGTCGCTCTTTTCCCCATCCCAAGTGTGTATTATCTTTCCATAGTTCTTTAACACTCACAGACTTTGATGTCGTAAAACGGATAGTTTTTTATTTGTTTCCTTGCGCATTTCTTCTATCTCTAGCAGATATATGTAGCCTATACATTCAAGGATACATCACCTTTTTACATTATATCGGTTATGTTGATTAAACCTTTGACTAGGTTATATGGAGAGAGAAAAATCAATACACTATATAGACCATAAACATTAACACTAGAATAGGAGAATGATGACTGATATTGAGGAACCAACACATAGTAGGAAGAGAAGGCCAAAATTTGGTTCGTTCGACATTTGTCTAACTAAATTATTAGTATAGAACTTAAACGAATCCAATCACTTTTGTTGATATCGTCTAATGCATTTTAACTGAAAATATTTGATTTGATACAAGCATATTTATATCTGAGATAAAACAAATATTGTAAACAAATAAAAATAAAGTATGAAAATATTGAAAACCAGTGGAGCAGGCGAAAAAATGTAGCATGTTGCCCAATATAATGTACTTGTGTAGACAAATCAAAAATACTTTCCGGTAAAATATGTTTGACTGTGAGTGTAGGCTTTTGCCTTTAATGCGTTGCCTCAAAGTTTTTATTTGGATTTAAAAAAATTGTTAACGCTATGACTACGACGTCGGTTACCGCTGTCTTGACAACGTCGCTATGAAATCAGTCAGTTCTGAAGTTGACGGTGTTGTGTTTCACGTTCTGTCAAAAGCATTGCATCGTCGATGAAAGCATTCGTCTGCAGTCTGGGGTGCCGTTTCAATTGAAATGTGAGCTGGCATGGAAAACGCAGATTGTACGTGCGGTGATGTCAAGGGGGACACGCGCCCGTCTTCAGTCACCGTCTTCGGCGCAGCGCAACAGCCCGCGACTCACGTGGTCCACGCACCTTGGCGGTTTTTCACGTGCGTGTATCACGAAAACTAAAAACTACACGGCGAAACCTCTCTTCTTTGTTTCATCAGCTCCTAAGCGTCGATAACAAAGATCAATTCCGATAATTGACGGCGTGTATTAACACGGAATGCAATATTTCAGCTAAACAAATATACCTTGACATACCAATACCATCGGTTATTGTCCCGAGATATTGTGCTAATAAAAACCGCCAGGAACATTGATCTAAGTCAGCGCGCTAACCTCCAGAACACGTATCCCTCCGCGCGTGTTTCCGGGTGTTAATTTCCTCCGCGGGTAGAGAGCTCCCGCTACCAGCCTTGAAGGAATCAGACCCGTGCCGATTCCTGTATTATCTGGGATCATTAATTCGCAGGTAGAACATTGGTAGCGTTTACCATTGGCGTTAACGCACCTGTATCGATTAGTATCGATAAACAGGTAACTGATCATAGTAATGGTATGTAACTTCGGCAGCATGGGTATGCTTCATAGAAAACCTGTAATTATCTGTGACATATGACTGACCGATGTGGAATAATTGTCTTTGTAATATTATACAATGAAAAGGAATACGATCTAGTAAATCTTCTCGGATACTGATAGTAATAGCGCAACATAATGGCATGTGCGTATTATTTCTAGCTAACTATTCGTACTACATGTTTTAATTCTGTGGAACAGAAATATATTCTCTCCTCAATATAGGGCTCTTATTAATAGTAATGAGCTATATAAATGCAATTATTATTAGTAGTATAAATGTTGATACTTACATGTATATCCCTGTGTGCATAGCATAGTGATGAATGGTTGATCAATACATAGTCTAAGTGAGAAGGGACAAAACATTACCTATATAGTATTTCTATACAATATTACTTATTTTATAGTAGACGTTACTGTTAGATTACTGCTAAATTTATTAAAAACAATCCCAACCATTTAATTTCGTTTACTAGCGTATGGAATATATTATGGTAGTTTTATATCGTTATACTGTCTAATCAAAACTGTCGCGATTCTTTAATTTGTGAAATAATCACAAGAATATGTTTTAAGAAATCTGGAATTCTATTAAGACGATCCAATCATCTATTACCATGCCGCATCACACACTGGAATGAATTTGAAATCAATTTGAAAATATGCGTATGGAAAGCGCTTATCATGCCCAAAAACTATATCTTATAGAGTACGAATCGAGGAAAAAGTGTTTGCTTTCTACACAACGTAATACGTGTATTGTAACACTCATCATTTCCATATTAATAATTTAATATCAATTTAAATTAGTCAAAACAATCGCGGATATTTTTTTCTTCTGATTAAATTGTATTAATACTTCTATTGTTATAGGTAGAAGTTAGTGTAGAAGTAGGCCCCATCATCGTTATTACGGATAGTACAAATTTGAACATCTTTGTCAAATATTGATTATTTATTTTTCACCCGGGTGGTTATCATGAGACCCCGCCTATCGCTATTCCCGCCCGCCCTTCCTTCGGTACGAGACTTGGCGTTCACGGGACGATGATTTTGAATACCATCACAAAGACCCGATACCCAATTACGGACTGTCGGGCAGCTGAAATCCTGCGCATGCGCAGTATCCCTGACGGCACGCGACGCGTTGGTATGACGAACAAAGAGTTTATCCGATACTGGGGAGTTGCATTTCCTAGTTTTCTCCCTCCTGTCCTCATATTTAACGCTACCCCCAGACTGACTTTTCTATATGAAAAGGAAAACAATTAAGATGAATGCAAGATATAGAAGGTATTCCGAGCGACAATCTGCCGCCATTTGTGTATTAAGATGGCGTTGGCACTGTAGTAATGCCAATATTAAATTGAAAGGTTAAAGCTGAAAAGTTATATTGAAATTATAAATGTGTATGTCAGAGTTCTTGATAAGAAATATGAATGAAAAAAACAACCCTTTTTGATTATTATTTTGAGTGCGCGTACACATGGATACATGCTGGTGGTATATTTGTCGGAGTAAAAATATCGTGTGCATATGTAGGAAGAATATAAATATATATTTCAATATAATATTTACGTACACATATATCATGATATACTTGTGACAGAATATTAGAACTTTAAGAATATGGCATTTCCACTTAAAAGCCAACACATGTAATGAAACAACGCCACAGATTAAAATGAGAGAGAGAGAGAGAGAGAGAGAGAGATAGAGATAGATAGAGAGAGAGGGGGGGATAGAGAGAGGGAGAGGGATGGAGGAGAGAAAGGCGGAGAGAGAATGAGACATATTTAGAGAGGGATATAGAGAGAGAACAATGTTTATTAAAGTCGCATACGATGCATTCTATCAGACACAGTTAAATGGTTAAATATATGAACACAGATAACGATATATAGTTTTCGTCCGATTCATCAGAATTTCTGCAGCATCATATTTTACATCTGCAGCTGTATTGAAGTCATCAATCAGAGTCCAGCTGCATCTATGGCGCGATTTCGTACCGACTTTTACTCCTAATTAACAATAAATTATTTCCAATGTTAACAGACCTAGCACACCTGCTCGTGTGCCGTTATAGAATCCAGTTACTCGTCACCTGTATTCGCTGACCACTGTCCAGTTTGTTTGATCTTTCGCACTGGACCTGTCGTCGTAACAGTTAATGGCTGCCCGACTACAGCGACATGCGGCAGGTGCGAGTATTTCCAAACATCTTGAACCCAAAATATTTTGCTCGCGTGAAGTCGTATGCCTTTGAAGAAGCCGTATCCAATAATGGTTGTCTGGTTGGTTGCACGTGCTTCTTAAACTTGCGCAATCGCAACGGTTCGTGGACTGGCCATCTGCTGTGAAAGTACGCTTCGTACTCGAACGCATTGCCGTTATTCTAATCTTGCGTATGAAATACAAGAAATAAGACCGTTCATAATCCGCATTTGAACCGTAGGATGTCCAAGTATAAACCCTGGGAAATCAGATTAGAGTGACCGCTGCGAGCTATTTTAATACGAGAGTTTGCATTAAGGTGGCGAAGACATAACGGAAATTCTTTAAAATTCCCTCGACACGCTGAGAAGCCAGTTCCGACAGCGAAGATAACGGATCTCCAGAAACAACGGTATTTGCACGGTGTTTGTGCTTAACAACGTTTCAACAAAAGCTATAAGCCGTGTTCTGTAACAAAATGCCCCCCTCGACGCTCCGCGTTCGTTCTTGTTTCCGGTTATTTTAGATATAACTACTCCATAATGGAAACTACATGAGAAATTATTTACACAAAGTGATGAAAATCAACCTTCTAAATACTCCACCCGTATCGATTCCTGTCGCCATACCGGCATTTGCAACGTTCGATTTGCAGAAATCCCATAGTTTAAAGGCATGCGTATCTTAATATCATACCTAATAGCGTCCTGTATGCTTCAGATTGGAGAAATGACTGGCCCCGGGGAGAGTTCCTTGCGTGTCAGCACACTTCTAACCACGGGTAGGCCGCGGTAGTGCACGTATAACGTCATCTCTCCGACAGAATTATTAACATCATACTTCAAATGAAGTGCGCCATCATGATTTTCCAGATACCGAAAAGGAAATGCTTTCATGGCGTTAGTGGCAATTATACGTTTACGGTGACTTCTACTACTAGTAGGAATATCGATGTGAGCTCATTCTTGGGATGAGATAACTTTATTTTTCTCACGTTCAAATTCAAACTCGATAATTCCTGAGTATTACGTCACATAATGTATTAAAAACAAATCTTATTTAAAAAACTCACTTCTGTAGTGAATGGTATGAATGATCCTTGTCCACGCATTTCCCCAAATAGTATTTGAGCATTTTCTTTTTTATATTTGCGCTATATATACATGTGTATAATAATTATAATAATTATAATTATATGTCGGTCGATCAAGTGATGTTATCCACGTGCAGGGGAGGGAAGGGAAGGGAGGCAAAGGATAGGAGAAGGAGGAGAAGGAGAATCATAAAAATAAGAACAAAATAAAAATACAAACATTGTTACTTTAAAATATTCCTTATAATGTTTAGAGTAAATTTCTACATATATGTTCTATCTACTACATATATAGTTTGATATATAAAACTCTTTGCTATATAATGAATAATGCATATTGTATGTCCTGTGGCCTGCTACTTTATGTAAATAATAAAATTATCTTCTGATATAATTAATGCCTGATGACATTATTGACAATTGCCGGAAATGTCAACCGCATACCACTGACTGCGCATGACTGTAGAACGTACGATTGGTGGTTATAAAACAGCAAGTAAACATGGTTAACCACATTCCCCGTCATCATCTACAAACTACCAGTAGAGATGGCCAAAGTCAAATAAATCGCTTCAGTGAGGTAGAAACAAGTGTGTGTACGAAATAAAAATGTCCAAGTGTCTAAATGTGCGCAAATACCGGTACACTAATATTCTGATTTACTCAAACGAACGCAAACATTTACACACCAAAAGAAGAAGGTGACGAAGGACGAGGAGAAGAAAACTAAGAAGACGAAAGAAGGAAGACTAAAACAAGACGAAAAAGAAGAAACATGTAAGAAAAAGAAGTGGAAGAAGAAGAAGGAAAAAAAGAAAAGAAGAAGGAGGAAGAGAAGGAGAAGAATAAAAAGAAGAAAAGAAAAGAAAAAGAAGAAAAAGAAAAGAAGAAGAAGGAAGAAAAGGAAAAGAAGAAGGAGAAAGAGAAAGATAAAAATAAGAACAAAATAAAAATACAAACATTGTTATTTTAAAATATTCCTTATAAGGGTACATTTCTAAATGCGTAGCTATTTTATATAGCATTTTATATATTTAATTGCACAGCTGTGGGGAAGACTGCATTCCTAGAGTTTTAACCATAATCAACTACGTACGTATAGGCAACATTGCAATTCAATGTATGTCTAATGAATGTGAAATGCTATCTAATTTTGAATTTAAAATATAAAGACACTCAGATAATATGTAGATGTATTTATACATCTATATATTATCTGAGTGGCTTTAGATTGTAAATTCAAAATTAGTTAGCATTTCACATTCATTAGACATACATTGAATTGCAATGTTGCCTTCGTAAGTAGGTATGGACAGAATATATGATAGAATATATATTTCATAGTTAAAATGTGTATACAAAACTAATAGGACCGATACATCTCCCTGGTAATGTTTACTGTCATATATCATTATAGTTTGCCGTCATTTATCCTTATAGTCTGTGCGATACATTTCTTCAAATTAGAATTGCATTGCTGCTAATTGCCAGGTAGATCTATATCACATTGCAAGACGCATAATACATTCCAGAGCTATCTATATTCATGTACGTTACAATTGCTTCCAAGTACCATTTTGAACACAAACCTCTTGCCAGTATTTCAAATGTCTAAGCATTGGTAATTGGAAAACCAGGATATCTTCCATTACACTGATAGTATCTTATATTGTATGCTACCCACTATTAATCAATAGTATCTTATATTGTATGCTACCCACTATTAATCAATAGTATCTTATATTGTATGCTACCCACTATTAATCAATTTGAACACAAACTTCTTGCCAGTATTTCAAACATCTAAGCATTGGTAATTAAAAAAACATAATTGTTTCCTTTACATTGTATTATATATACTACACAATCCGATCAATTTTAACAATTTAAATTCAAACTATTCTTTCCCTACATTAAAACATGCAGGTGTGTTTAATTTAATACAACACTCTGCTGAAGATAACGATCGACATCCATTTGAAGATTTCTTTCAGCAATCAATTACAGAATTCTCGAGTTACCGATACTTGAAAAGAGAATCTTTCATTTAAAAAAAAAATGTACCGAAAATGATTTGTTGATTCTTTCAAAGGTTTTTATATGCTTTTAACATTCCGTTTCATTATTAATGAATCCGATTGTGAGTAGCTTTTCATTTCCCATCAGTGTCGTGCTTTGCGCGTTTCCTAAAAGTATGTTTTCATTAGGTAAAATCTTAATAAAGAGAAACCGCGTTACGCCCAATTCACCATACACAATCCTCGCTTCGCGATCAATAAAGATTTTGCCATTTTCAATGAAATGTCATTTTCCCAAATCCTAAATATTGCCAATGGATATCGTTTCTCACAAGGCGCACCGTGCGTATAGTGCTAGCGCTTTGCTTGTATCAAGCACACCTGGGCCAAACGAACGAGAGCGCGACAGCTGTATGCAAATTTATAACGCGTGCGCGCTCGCGCGCCTTTCTACAAAATAACGTTATTTCTTGAAACATGAAATATCGCTGGAATTGATCGAATATTATTTTCTATCAATGTTTGTAATGATTATGTTCAAACGTATTTTTATATTATTACTTTCGCCATTTGCAAACTACTAAAAAAATCTTTTCACAAGAATTCTAAGTATATAAAGAATTAATGCTATTTCTATGGTGAGACGCTATGGAGCTAAGTTCCATTGCAAGAGAACTAATTATTATGCCTATGTAGTACTTCGTTGTTACGTGGAATCAAGCAGCTGTTGTCGTAAGAATGAAACTGAAAAGAATGTTGACACACTTGTATGGTTAAGCTAGTGAGAGAAAAATATTTCTGTTAATATGATCGATTTAAATATATCGTGGCAATAACGGAATTCACGTTTGCTATCGTCAATAATTCAAAATATTTTCAGAATAGTTTACGTTATCCATGTCTTATCTAAGTACGTGTAATGGTTTGCACATCATACGTACGTGCATAACGGTATGTAAATAGTATAAAATCATGTTTTCCACATTACACTATTTTAGCATCCATCCTCTTATGTGTTTGTCTTATCTTAATGCTATTAATTAGTATAGCGAAAACGACTTTCATAATAATTTAGTATTAATCACTCAGCTATTTACCGGCAATTATGTCGTCTCAGACGGACTATAAACTCGTACGTTTAACACAAGCATTTGGGGACAAACCCAAACCCCGCAAATATCCCTCAGTGGTGGTAAACAAAGAATACGCGGTAATCCAGGAAATTGACCGATCTTATGCCTCATAATCTTGTACGTATAAATAAATACCTGATGCGTTGGTCTATAGTAATTTGGCAGTATCGTTATTAAGCGGATCGCCATGAGGTCCAATAACATCTGATCCCCGTGTCAATTACTGTAGCATTTCCCTTGACCAGGAGAAAGCTTCTTCGGTCAATATGTATGATTTTATTCACTATCCCTTGCCCACATAATAACAAAAGCCATGCCTTGTGAATGGCACCGGGAACAAATAATTGCTGAAATTCCCTCCGCTCTGGGGATAAAATGTGCTAATTCTAATTAATCAAGCCAGCGAGTACTTTCCCCATTGCTCTGCTTTAGAACATGTTTGCGGCGAGTGTCTGCCGTCTGAATTTGGCTATAGTCATTTAATCAGAAGTCTTGTGTGCAGTTTGTATCGAATAACGGAACTGTATCCATTGTTGGCATTTATTATGATCATCTATTTTTAACAACGAAACCGCTATTGAGGGGCAACGCGCCTGACGTCGGGAGTCTTTGTCGGCGAATTTCAGAACTATACGACTCGGAGACAAGGAAGTGAAATTTCCAATTGTTCTTCTTAATATTGAACGACGACGGTAGCGGAGATATCCCGTTTTCATTTCTCCGCAAATCAGCGCTCAAGTTGCGATATCGCCCCGTGAGAATACAATGGAGTGTATTAGTGGGTACGAAGCAGACGACAACTACTCTGAGCGCGGGAAACAAAGAATCGTCTGCTGTAGCGGCTCGTGATGGACGCGTGACAGGCTTGAGGGCGGGGCTTGGCGCGTGCGATCTACATATGAATGAGAGAGCCCACCAACTATATAAAGCCAATACTCACAACATGAAAACGGATCACACCAAAACATTGAAGAAACAACACCGATATTTCGAAGTACTGCAAAGGAGTTTTTTCCTTTGTGCTACCTTGACACTGGCATATTTCGTTTCTTCGCAGACATTTCGTAAAGTTGAGTGACAATTTTTTGTTTCGGTGCAAACAACATTTTCAAGTACTGAACGTCTACAGCTCAACTTGGTGCGATCCCCCTGAACTAGTGTTTCGTTGTTTATTATTTTCGTGGACTTTCGCATGCCTTAGTGACAACGGGGTTTAAACCCCCCATGTCACCACCTTTGTGACTGTGTTGTGCCATCACCTCAAGTGCCTTAACTACTGGGATATCTCACCGACACAAGGATGCCGAGAGGATTTCTGGTGAAACGATCCAAGAACACCGCCTTCTCTTACCGGGAGAAGAGACATTCCGACGACGACAACAGAAGTGACAGCGGCTCTGATCATGAGTACCTCTACACCAACTTCGGTTCTCCGGACTCGGGCTACTCTGCTAGCCCGATTTCCATGACATTTCGGGACAAGGACGTCTACTTCCAAGACCGCGACAACAACAACGTCGCCCACGTGCCCAGCCCTCTCGGAGTCAGCACCATCCAGAACCACCAATCCCCGCTGTACTTTACGTCCTTCGACAAGCTCAGTTTGTGCAACGAAAACTCCCCGCATAAACTCACGGCCCGGAACGACAGCCTAACGGGACTACCATCCCCTAATTCCCCCAACAGAAAGCGCGGGAATGCGGAGAGCGTGAAGAAGAACGCGGGCAAGAAACCAAAAGCCGCCCGGAAGATCAACTTTGACATCGACAAGACATCTCCCGTCTCGGGGACCATCATCCGCGACTTCTCGGACAGCGAGGACGATGGTGGTAGGATTGTGTGCGGTGACATCGAGCCAAGTTTCAATTACGTCGAAATCACCCCAGAGGCGAGGGCTGATCTCGAGAAAATTGAGAACAAGATCGGGGACTACGTCTGTCAACTTTGTAAAGAGTTCTACCATGATGCTTTCCAGCTGGCGCAGCACAGGTGCTCGCGTATTGTACACGTAGAGTACCGTTGCCCGGAGTGCGACAAGGTGTTCAATTGCCCGGCAAATCTGGCTTCACACCGGCGGTGGCATAAGCCCAAACCATCCGCAGCCTCGCCGAACAAGACGGCCTCGCCCACCAAGATCTTACCCGCTGCTCAGACATCAAACGAAAACAACAACAATGGTGATTCTCTGGAGCAGACGACGGGACACAATGGTAAACTGTTATCTCCTCTGTCGTCCCCCGACAGTCGAGACTCCTCCAGCGAGGAAGGACAATTCGAGTGTGACACTTGTGGGAAGAAGTTTCGGAGGCAGGCTTATTTACGGAAGCACGTTGCCAGTCACGCTAACGAAAGACCACTTCCGTGTCAGTTTTGTGGGAAGATATTCCTCAACGAACCTGCACGGTCGAAGCACGAGGCACAGCATGGCCCTGCTAGCAAAGAACTCACGTGCACTTCGTGCAGCCTGACCTTCCCTAACAAGATCGCCCTCGAGAAGCACGTGCGCACTCACAGTAAAGACGTCTACACGTGCAAATACTGCACGAGCACCTTCTACAGTTCACCCGGTTTGACAAGGCACATTAATAAGTGTCACCCCTCGGAAAACAGGCAAGTGATTCTACTGCAGCTTCCGGTATCTCGGCCATGTTAAGCTCCAACTCAGACTGGCCCTACAGTGACTAAAGAGACATTATCTTGTGAAATGGAAAACATCGTATCGTGAACCATTAGTGCTACTGAAATCAAAATCCGAATCCTAGACGACATTTGTATTTTTGGACTGTGACTATTTCCATCGTTGTAAAATCATTATATATTTATTGCATGGCTAATCGAAACCCACCCTCAACCTGGGTCGTAAGTACTGTTGTAATAACCCCGTGTTAACCCTGTACGTCTGTATCGCTATGAAGTGTATAGTCGTCAGATTACATGACTAGCCATATCTTTCTACAGCCTAAGATCGATCCTTTAGATCCCGTCCCAGCAGTGTTTGTGTACATGATTTTCCATTGTATTAATTAGAGATCAATACTCGGTCAGTATTAATAACATGTATTGACTTTGTCTTGCATTGTTCCAGCCATTGAATCTGCTTTAAATCATAATTCCTTTAGTGTGTTTTTTATGGAGGGAGTCCGCGCGAGCACCAATTCCATATTGGGCCGTTTCAAATGTTTACTGAACAGATTGAAGTTGCTTGAGATTTAACCTCTGAGTCACTCTAACGTTTGTTAATAACATTGTTAGTCACTCGCCTTAACGCAGTTGTCAGACATTCCGTCGAACATTTTCCATATATGGAAGATATCTCCGAATCACGTGCCTTTGTCTTGAATGTCCACCATTTATTGTCAGAGTTTTATTTATTTAATAATTTATTTCACCTAGTCATGTTTATTTGCTGCAATATCTACTCCTTGGTTTACCACAGATTTCTATTTCTATTTTGTTCTTTTTACAAACAAATATCGTCGAGTGCTAGTCACGAGACATATACCATCGTATGTCTTCACCTCTAGTCTGCATTGGATTTATCGTTGCCGTGTTATGTTCTAGTCTTCAATTTGCTTAAAAGGAATTATTTATTTAGTTTTAATATAATTTATGTTTACACAAAGTGCCTTAAAGTGTTGTTGCTAGTCTTTGTCTGCATGACCATGTTTAAGTCCCAGTCAATGTCCTCTGAACACCCTTTCCTAGTCGTATTATTTATCTATTTATATTTATGGCCACTTTTGGGTTGACTATATATTATTTTGTTTCATGTTGTTTTTAAAGAGTTCTATCTATATACTTATTTATTCAGATCTTACAAATGCCTATGTATCAAATGGATATAGCTATGCATATATATGCACCCAATGACTTCAAAGAGTTCATATTTATCAAAGGTATTTATCTAGAATTCTGATATATTATTTATTAACAGATTATGTCTACACTTATTTAATTTTTACTCTAATATGTGCAATCATTGAGTTTTATCCTCCGTACGGTGCAATAGTTCAGAGCCACAGCCAACAGATTAACGATTTACATGCAGAAGTATTTACATCACAGAATCTTATTTATTTATATCGTATTTCAAGAGGTATATATGTATGCTATGAATACATATTTATATGATTGATGCAATGTATACATTGTTTGCATTTGCGTCTAGTGCCTGCGATAAAACGTGCCTAAATGTATGCCTTGGCATTCGGTGATTCAACTGTGTCTAACATGAATGTGCTTATATATCAGATACTTATCAAAGCAATGCCTTATCGTATTATCATATTACGCAAATCGATGATATACTTATTAATGTCTAATCAATGCCTTATTGTATTATCATATTACATTAAAGCCATGAGATACTTATTAATGTCTAAACAATGCCTTATTGTATTATTATTATAAAACGCCATGAGATACTTATTAATTGTCAAATGAATGCCTTATTGTATTATCATATTACATAAAATTATGAGAAGTATTCTATTTTTACAAATATTACTCGTAAGAGACAATAATGTGTCGGAATTGTCCATTATAAACAGGTTATATATTGATATTGTATGTATATTTTATGGAATGGTTGATCCTAATAAATATTGTGAACTTAAATTTGAATTTGTTTCTTCCATGCTCTTGATATTTGCTGCTGACATATTTAAGTCACGTGCTACTACGAGGAACCAATGAGACACGGTCTGCTTCGCTCGTCGTCATGACACGATATTACTGAAATCCTGCACTGCCAAATTCCAACCTCGCGGTTACGGCAACAACGGAAGAACTTACGACTTTGAAATGTCGCACACGTACAGTACTTACACAAACACTTTCGTGTTAATGACGTCCGTGTGACGACCAACAAATCAAGCAATCATGCACGCACCCTTAAACCCCAAACAAGCAATCATGCACACAACATTAAACTCAAAACAAGCAATCATGCACGCACTCTAAAAGTCCAAACAAGCAATCATGCACACAACATTCAACTCAAAACAAGCAATCATGCACGCACTCTAAAAGTCCAAACAAGCAATCATGCACACAACATTCAACTCAAATTAAGCAATCGTGCTCATGAGTAACTCTAATCATGCCATCATGCATACGACCAACTCCAATAAAGCAATCGTATATAAGACCTTCAACGAATCAAGCAGTCATGCTCAAGTGCAACTGAAATCAAGCAGTCATGCATACGACCAACTCCAATAAAAGCAGCCATAGGCGTTCAATTCCAATATCGTACACAGGACATTTAACTCGTCAAGTTTCCATGCCTTCATGCCTTAGTATTTCTCTGTTCTTATACTGTACTGTACTGTACTGTTCGTATATTATGCCATCACAATAGGCATGCGCACTAACTAAATCCCATCACAATAGGAATGCGCACTAACTAAATCCCATCACAATAGGAATGCGCACTAACGAAATCCCATCACAAATGGATTGCGCACTAATAGCGAAATCCAGAGAATAGAGAATCACGGAGAATGCTCGCCAAGATCTACATAATTATCTGAGTTACGGAAATACGGAAACGCCACTCGAGAGCGTTACGGTTTAATGCCCACTGAGTAAAATGCGACATACAGTAGGCCTACAGTATATA
>JAUTBV010092641.1:0-35844 GCA_032361325.1 Lepetodrilus fucensis | reverse complement strand
CGCATTTAATTGCTGTGCGTTAAAGGTAAGACTTGGAGGAAAACATGTATGGAGACATGGCCATTCGCATTTTATTGATGTCGCATTTACGTCTAAAATCTAGACGTCGCTTTAATTTCATGATTTACAGTAGCTGTTCTTCTGTTCTGTGTTTCTGTCCTTGTATATTGGTTATTTTTGTTTTCACACCACACACACTTCCAGGGTTTTGTTAACAAGATGATGAGGAAAGAAATTGAGGAAGTTGAGGAAGAAGAAAATAAAAAGCCTCTTGCAATATTTGAGGTAAAGATCATGTGATGATCACATGGTAAATGAATATTAGCATGCAGACACATGTGCATGACCTCGGAATTGGGAAGAATCTATTTTTAGAATATAACAACTAATTCTATTTACAGAAATATTCTATGCCACAGACAGAATGATTCTGTGACTTACTAATACATGTAGGAGAATCATATTTCTAACTTCTTATCTGTATAGTAATTCCACTGATTAATCACCACAAACTTGTCTTGGAATCTGACAATATGACATTAGTCCAACTCCTCTTCTTTCAGAAATGTTGCATGCATATGTATTTAAGAACAATGAAATTGATGAATGAGCCTTTTAGAAAATAACAGCGTGAAAGATAATACCAGGTTTTTGTTTTCGTGTGTTCCTTCTAAATTGTCTCATCCAGGATACTTTTCAAACTAATTCTCTGTGTACGATCCAGCAGGAAGACTCACATTTGTAGTCCTGCCATCACCAACAGCTTTCTGACTGTTGTTTGAACTCTCTTGAAAGTGTCATCGCAAATGGGTTAAAAAAATCCTGCGGTGACGTTAAACTCCATAATCACTCACTGACTCTAGAAAGCGTGTTTGTACAATTATTATAGCTTTTGCATGTATTAACTATTCCTTCCATTCCTGCACGATTATTTTTCATTGATTACATGAGATTCCTCTCAACCTGTAATAATACAGTATTTTAGGTTAGTTTCAATGGATATAGTACTCAGAGTTTATTGAACACGCACATGCACCTTTTTTCTCTGCACCTTTTTACTAATTGAAAAAATAAATGTATTTATGGATTTACTGTAATGTTTTTACATTCATCGAGTATAGATGAATTCATATACATGTACTAGTATAACGTGCCATAACAATGCCACCTAAGAGTAATTCCATTTATCAAAGTATGAACACAATGTTTTGGGGTCACCTGAACCAATCAGATTGCCCGATTCACTATATATTTATGTATTATTGTATTGCATGGTCGGTAGTGTAGTGTAGGATTATTATTCAAAGGTAAAAAGTTCAAATCTGCTCTGGGAACAAGCCATTACATTGGTTTGTCAGTACCATATTTTGCTCACATGTGGTCTACAGGTGTCTACAGGTGTCTACAGGTGTCCTGTTCTAACCTGACAAGTTATGTTATAAGCAAATAATTATGAAACTGACTAAGTAAGGGCCAAATAAAATAAAAAATATGTTTGATATGTGTAACTATATAACCATGGACATTAATATTAGATTTTACAAATGCTTCTTTCAGTGTTATCACTGAATTACTGCCCTTTGACCATGTATCTCATTGATCTAACCTCATTTAAACTTTTTAGAATACAATGCTCACTTTAGTATATTTACTGGGTATATTAATATCTAAAATGTTATTATCAGTATACTAGTACAGCCACAAGAAATATAATGTTCTTTGATGAAAATATATATCCATTCATATTTGTAAATAGTAAAAAATATTATGTTTTCTAAATTTAACTCAGTACTTAAATTATACAATTATTTGCATTCAAATTTAGTATGCGTGTAGCCAGGTGTGATAATAGATGCTCCTACTGGTCTTGGCTCAGTCGGCAAAACATTGGACTCGCAATCCAGCAACTTGGGTTCGAATGCCAGGATTGGCATGATTCTGTTTAATTTTTAATTTATTTATTTAATTTATTTTTTATTCCGTTTCATTGTGAGTCTGTTATGTTGTCAGGTGTATCCAAGTGAGTTGGAAAACCAGCATGAATACGAGGGATTCCGCGAGTGGCTCCACACATTTGAACTTTATCGTGGCAAGAAAACTGGTGACGAGGAGGCCGATGACAGCAGGATCGTTGGAAAATTCAAGGTAATTTTATGTACGATAATTTCCTTCACTTTCAGCCTATCGGTTTGACTTGTATTTATCCATATTATTGTGTAGTCCAGAAGCATTATGAAACAACTGTGTCTACAGACTCTACACTGAATTGGTGGAATGTATATGGCACCATACTAATTGCAAGTTTAGCAGTGTTCGAAATAGAGCCCGTCCGCACACCCATGACAGTTATTTTCAGCGAGGACTGGTAACATTTTATCCTTGCACGCCCACATGTCATATTACCTTTTGTTTGTTTTTCAAGATGTATATCATCGATCACTGGCCAACATGTATTTATCAGACTTACATGTCTGGCAGTGAAACTGCTGGAGTTTTATACACTGAGTTTAAACAGACAAAGGTTTCATAAATAGAGTACCCTACACATAACATGGTTATTGAATCATGTAAAATGTTATCACATATACATCAAACTTTTCACATGGAACATGTTTATTTACTTGATATTTTGTTAATTAATATTTTAGAAAAATAATATACTTGTTGTTTATTAAAATATATTTAAAGGACCTCTTATGCAGTTAAATAATTAAAATTATATTTAAATTAAAGCTCTGTTAACAATCTATATATCAGGTAAGGTAGTTTGATAGTAATAATGATTTTCCTGTATGTTAATTTGAGTCATCTCCCTTTGACTGTCAGTTATACTATTGCTATCAGAGGAGTTGGTTATTCAATAAATCATTATTTCTACATAAGAACAAAATAGTAAATAAATATAGTAACATACCTTTACTTGGTTTTTCAATAAATCGTTATTTCTACATAAGAAAAAAAATATATATATATATACATATATATATATAGTAACATATAGTGAATTTAGTAACATATAGTGAATTTAGTTGAACATATATTAACTATGTTTAGAAACAGTTTCTTAGGTTTGTTAATTGAAAGATTATATGGTGAAATTTGATGATATCAGTATTCAAACTCTTTCTATGGCACTCCTTGCACCACAAATATTGTACTCATTAAATTATGTCTTAAATAATTTGTTTTTGTTTTCGTGCATATTTTAGGGTTCATTGAAAATCTACAAGTACCCGCTTCCCCCTGACATAGAAGACACGACAATCACGGGAGGAGACCCTGCCTTCGGTTTGTTCCAGGGACTCCCTGGCAACGACCCAATCAAAGTCCTCGTCAGAATCTACGTGGTGAAGGTACGCGAACGTCGCCACCAATTTCTATTTCGATATTTACTCCTAAAACACACTCGAATAGTCCTCACAATTCCCCCAGATATGCTATTTATATTCTTTTGTGCTCTATATCTTATTTCATTTGCCCTAACCAAAATAAAAAAGTAAAAATATTGCACCAGTAATAGAAAATCAGCACATGCTGATGTTCTTCTTCACCTACCCGCACATGCAAATTCAGCCTATTTACCTGTTCCTTCTTTTGACCGTTATATATTTTTTATTACTGGTGTAATATATATTTATTTTTTTCATTTTGGTTAGGGCAAATGAAATAAGAAAATGAAGGTTTTTTTGTTTTTCATTCCATGAAGTATTTACCGAGATAATCTACAAAATAGGGGGTGGCAATGCATTTCATGCCAAACTATAGTGGATGGACTAACTGATTTTCGGGTGGGTGAGATCAATATTCTACTTATTCTTTTCAGTTAAAATATAAAAATACATGTTTTAGAAATACAGATGCTGCAAATCAATGTGATTTGTGTTTTATCAGCTTCAATTACTAAAAGAACATCAGAAAAATATAAAGTTTGACAATAAGACAACAGATTGTCTATACAATCTATTCCAATTGTAATAAGCATAAAGATTTCATTGATTGTGTTTTCTAAAAATTAATTTACACAATTCATATATTTTAATCATATTGGAAAATAACTCAGTGCCATGACGTTTGTGACAATTTCAACAACTTTGATTGATTTAACACCAGGATACCAAGAAATATACCATATCACACGCTGACATGCAGTCATTGACTTCAGCTTGTTTTTCTCCAAATTTCGCACAACTGTCTACTTCTGAAATAAATTTATTTAATTTCCTGAAAAATATTGTATATGAAGAATGTGCACGTGGCAAGAATGAAAACCTTGAAATTCATACCAATATTAATATTCTTTGCAGGTCTCTTGGATATTATATTATACAATGGCCAATATGAAGCAATTTTCATTAATAAATAAATCCCAATTAAACATTAATGGTTTCTTATAATTGATATATTTCAGCATAATTACCACTTTCCCTGCTGGATTAGGCACAGTTATTGCTCTTTAAGGTATCTCCAATTGCCTCCAGCATGGAGAGGGTTAATGCACATTTTTAGCATCATTTAACCATGACAATGACCCTTGTAGGCCAATGACCTTCACCCTGCTGACATCAATGGCAAGGCAGATCCCTATCTCATCATCAAACTCGGCAAGACAACCATCAACGACAAAGAAAACTACATCTCCAAGCAGCTCAACCCTGTCTTTGGAAAGTAAGTTACACGTCTTTGCTTTTTCCATGTATGGCATATACGCTATTGGGTAAGTGGGTGATAATTGCAAGAAAAGATCTTCAGACTTCTGAGCCAAAGGTTCTGAGTTTGAACCTACTCCAGAAGATCCAGCATCAATGTACATTTCTAATGTTTGCAGTGCAATAACCTTTGGGTCACCAGTACCAGCAGGTTTACTGCAACATTCAGCACTACGGATGTTGTGGGTTTCCTCCTGTCATGAACTGACAAGTTGTGATATAAGTGAAAGAATCTTGAAAGCAACTATAAACCCCAATAATAAAGTTAAATCAAGCTTGAAAGTGGTCATTAAACCTCTCCCTGCTGAAGGCAACTTAAGTTGCCCGATCACATGCAGAAATAGAACACTTTAATATTATTCAGCAGGGAGAATTAATCCAACAACAAAAAATTCAGTTTGTACATTATAAAGACTACTAATCCAGTTGGCACACGAAAACAATAATCACAATTTCGAAGAAACTTTATGGTATAGTGTCTTCCCTGTGGTATAAAATTATAGCGATCCATTGGCTGTATGCTCACTTTACAGTAATCTCCCTTAGTTCTTGGTCAACTGTTAACTCTCTCCATGCTACATGTAGGCAATCGGAGATGCCCTGAAGGACAGTGCTGGTGTCTAATCCAGCAGGGAGAGGGTTAATGCTGATGGGTGTTATATTAGGTTCTTCTCCCACCAAAAACATGTTCACATCTTCACTGATTTTACGTTGGAAGTCATATGTCTAATGTGTGTACTAAACTACAATCTTCATAATGCTAGGATTATCTGATATATTTTTAACACAATGCTGATGTAATACAGATGATGTGAATTTTATTGTATGCTGTAGGTAGTAGTAATGTTGGAAAATGCATTTCCATACCAATTCAGTGCTTTAGAAACAAATATATATCCAATGTTTTCAGTCAGTTGTTATCAACGTGTTATTGATGCTGTTCTATTTCCATGTCATTAATCGATATGGAGGTGAAAAAAATAGTCCCGATGTATCCAGTTGCAAATAAAACTTAATGGGGTATGAGAATTTTTATGGAAACTGACAAGGTCAACTGAATCTACCGACCCAAAGTTTCGCAATCCATACTTTTTAATCAAATAATGTATCGGTTTACTCACATAAAAACAATAATTTTGTCTGGCTCCAAACCGATTTTGTCTATTCTTCTATTTGTACGGAAGATGCATGCCTTTTATTACGGTAGTTTTGTTTTAGTTTTCTCTATCAAATTCACGTTTTATGTTTTTGGTTTTACTTTTAGCTTTGTTGTCCTTGTATAATGGTGAAACCTGTTTTCATAGAAGCCTTTATGTTTTCAACAGGTCCAGGGTAAATAATGATCATAAAGATCATTATTTACCCTGATCATAAAGATCATTATTTACCCTGGACCTGTTGAAAACAAAATTTAGATTTAATGTACTAAGTGGTTTTTAAATGTTGAGTGCACAAATGATGCAAAGTAAACCAACAAGGAAAATTAAACACATTCTGACAGAACATACACAACGTCTAGCCTGTTGGCCTATAAACTTGAAGGTATGATTTCAAATTCAAAATGAGGGATTGTATATTTTCCATGGAGACACTGTTGCTTTGATCATCCTTAGTCAGCTGCATCAGCCTTGGCTCATAGGTCTTACTGAAATGCATAGTTGTACCAGGGTTGCCTCCCACAATAAACAGGTATTTTGAAATATCACTGAAACCTTTTGGAAAACAACATAAAAATCCAACTTATTCATCACTATTGGGTGAAATATTCCCACTGAAACATATAGCACTAATTCAATCAATTGCATATAAAGATAAACAATAATGACATCAATGCTTGATTTTACTAAAGAAATCCAGATGGTAATATCTTTATGAGATTGTAACTTTTCAAAATCTATATCTAGATAAAAAGAATATTTGATAATATTGACTTTGGGAGCCCTTTTACGAAGCTTGTGTAGCTGCTAAGATTTAGATCACGGAATTCTCATTAAGTCGTATCTATCTGTTTCCCTGGTCACTACAAGACCACCATGGTCTATGGTCTATGGTCTCCTAGTGAATACAGCAGCTTCATGAAAGAATGTCCTGGCCCCCGTTTCACGACGGTGTCCTAACTAGTTATTAACTCCTAACCCGAGTTTTCACCTCCTAAAGTGTTTTCGACCATTTCACAAGTCATATCCCTTCTTAAATCGTCATCTAACTTAGGAGGTGATAAGCTGGATCATAACTTTAGGAGCTGCTAACTTTAGGAGGCCGTCGTGAAATGTGGGCCTGGTGAATAAAATGGATTGATTATTTTTTTTATTTTAACTCAAATTCAAAACTTAAATAATTATCAACGCAAAAGAAAGGTGAGAATAGTTATCACTTTCAAAGAGGAATAATCCAGAATGCTTCATAACTAAGCCACTAAGCTTGACAAAATGTCTTGGATTTGTGCGTTGGATATTGTTATGTAGAGCAACATTCTCAAGGTCTTATGAAAGTGTCTTAATTGAGAAGCGACCCACAGACTGACTTACCCTAACGGTAACAAAGCTAATGAAGTTATATAAGGGCTTTGAGGGTTAGTAGTGAGACTAAGGTTATTATCAAGTAAAGCAGATGATATGTCTATCATTTTCTCTATTTACGATGGCAGTTCATAATATACAAATTCCACAAACTCATTCGTGCCCATCTGTCTACATCCACAAAATCCACATCTATCCACACATCATTTAACCAATCATCCAGTCCATCCTCATCCTACCAATTATTTGCCTACCCATCAGTACAAAGCCCATCAGCATAAAACATGAAATCCATTAATTAGCATAAAATTACCTCATGAACATAAAACCTACCCATCAGCATAAAACCCACCCAATTTCCCATGAGCAGGAAAATACCCATCAACATACAATCCACCCATCAGAAACTTGCCCTTTAGCATAACTAATCCATCAGCATAAGACCAATCCTTCAGCATTAGATCAATCCTTCATCATAAAACCTAAATCATCCATCATCATAATAATATATTTTTTTAAATAATAAAAAGCATGTTGCATATAATTTCCTCATCTAATCCAGACACCCATCACCTCATGTCAAACTATCATCCCAGCTATTCATTTTGAGTAATCTCTGTAACTTTACTCATCTAATGGAATTGTACATGTAGTATTCCAGTAAGCTAGCTCTGTAAAAACTGGTGGAAATCCAGACTAGTACGAGCAGACATGCACACAGAACATAAACCTACGCGTGAGAAGCGTCCTAATGTTGGAAATCGTCATGTATTGCTGGCAAACAAAGAAATTGATGAAGCAACGCTATATGCAGCAATCACCACCACACATTTACACATCAACAGTATGTGCACACTCACACGCACAAACATGCATACATACACACATACATTCATACATTCACACATTCACACACACACATTCACACACACACACACACACAAATATTCACGCATACATGCACACATATATGCACACATACACAACACACACACACATTCACACATATACACACACATACACAACACACACACACATTCACACATACACACATATATATTCAAGCACTCACACATACAGACAAACACACACACACACAAACACACACACAAACACACACACACACACACAAGCACACACACAAACACACACACACACACAAACACACACACACTGTTTCATCTTGGCAAGTGTCATGTGCACCCATAGCCAGCTTGTCAGTAGTTTGTCATTCTTGCCCCTTGTTATAATTACCTGGGCCTGGGATTATGAAACTTTTCTGAGTACGATTCCATACTAAACTCAGAATTTTGTTCATAAAACATCATGTGACATCACAGCACACGTTTTATTAACAAAATTCTGAGTTGAGTATGAAATCATTCTCAGAAAGTTTCGTAATCTCAGGGCCTGGTATAATAAAGTCTTAGACGTCTAATCAATACAATCATATTAACGTTATTAAATTGGTCAATGGTTGGCATACAGTTTCCTGATGTCAAGTCGGGAACATTCCAAGCAGTGAAAATCCTACTCAGTAGTACTTCATCACATTTAAATAAAGATTTTATTGCATTTGACAATGAAAGGCTAGATGTATGTATTTAGTCCAATCTTTATGGACGGTTAAGTGTCATAATTATACATTTGATAGGAATATTATGTTATTAGACGTACTAAAACAGATGAGAAATCCAGATATTTAGTGTCTTTGTTGGATTCTATTTTTACAATGTTTATGTACAATATCATAATTATACATTTTATACAAATATATTATTATGGGCAATGTAAACAGATTAGAAATCTAATAGGTGATGAAAATGTAAAAGAAAAATCACACTTTTCAACATATTTTCTGAAGAAAGTTTAGACCAATAATACATATTTTAGTTTAAATCTGACTTTTAATATCAGGATATATTAATTCTAAAGTGATTCTTATTTGATAACTGCATCAACTAAACTGTTTTTGAAGTTTTATTATTAAAATATATACCAATTTACTTATTTTTTAAATGACATGTTGTACACTAAAACCTATATATTACACTAAAACCCATATATTACTAAAGTCAATATATTACACTAAAACCCATACATTATACTAAAACATGCCCCCCAAAAAAGGTACATAAATGTAAGATTTCAAATTTACATCTGCTTCCACATTGATCTGGACCTCCAGTGTCCAGAAGACAAGAGGAGAGACCATGGCAGCGATCTCATGTTCCGCCCTAAATTACCCTCCTGGCATCCCGTTTTCATAACACCATGCAGAAATAATCAAGACCCACTTCATTAAAAACCTATAAAAATGTCTTCAACAAATCCTGAATTTTTATCTGTTCTTTCCTTCTTTATGCCACGGCATCAACCTGCCTGAGACAAGTCGGTATATTGTTGTTCGGTCCCCAGCTTTGTTAGTATACGCTGACACAGACCCCCCAATTTGATAGTAGCCTTTGTGAAGAGGAACAATGTATTATGGTAGGGAGAACAATATAGACAAATACCATTGGGACATCCTGTAGTGGGTCTCCAGGAAAGCCAACACCTTGCAATTGAAGTTTATCTGTACGCTTGGCTTGTTGCGGCTTGCCATCATGACCCTATGGTAGGACTATAGGTCTAGTAGTATAGGGGTGGGACTAAGTAATGTTAGTAATACTGTGAAGGCTCTGTTGTATGCAGTAATGCTTACAAGCAAGACTTGTACATGACAAATTGTTTGATGAAACAGTATTGGTAGCTTTCCACCAAAAACACAGTCGGGAAGTCAACCAATGAAATCTGAATTTGAAGAGGGAAAATATCCTTTTTGTTCTTCTTAAATTAAAGATGTTGTCATGATAATGAGTTGGATGGATTTTTAAGAGAAAAACACTTTCTGTTTTTTCTCTCTATATTTTCTTTTCTTAAGATTTGTTTTATCTGGTATCACACATTCCATCTTATCAGACATCCCTAACAAGGAAAACCACACAAAAGAATTCAAATGACAGAAGTAAGCATTGATGGTGTCATTACATTATGTTTAATGTCAGGCCCAGACAAATTCTAAATGGAATGTGTTTCTTTTATTATTCTATGTAAACATCGGGAGTATTAATTCTGTAATAAACATCTTGGAAGGACATGCTATTTGTGAACGAAAACGATAACGTTTAAGTTGATGAAATGTTTCATTACTTTGCTCTTGTGAGACAACCACATGAAAGTGTTTGTAAATTCATAGACTGACTACATATGTTCAGCGTTTTGTGTTGTCTCATTTAGGTGGAAGCAGACCATGTACATATCTGTATATGGGGACCATTATGTACATATCTGTATTTGGTCTGATATCAGTATATAAAACTCCAGCAATTTCACTGCTAGCCATGAGGACTGGTTAGTCTCAGAAGTTACCCGTCCTCATACATGTTGGCCAGTGATCGATGATATACATCTTGAAAAACAAACAAAATGTAACACGACATGCGGGGGTGCAAGGATAAAATGTTACCAGTCCTTGCTGAAAATAACCCGTCGCGGGCATGCGGACGGGCTCTAACACTGCTGGTATAAGTGATCATATATTCAAGTAAATTTCAATTCTACTTCTTGAATCAAGAATAGCATGCATTCGTCAGTTTCCACATCTATACCACCTAATCGCAACAAAACATTTTGGACAAGATATGCAATACACTGTACTAAAATTAAGAATTGCCCAGATGTTTAATTTAAATTTGAATATAAAATTGTAGTCTTAGCAATGTGCTATTTTCACTTTCAATATGTTAGTACTTTGCTAGCTAGATTCAATAATGTCTACAGGAACTAACCATTATAATTTGTATTGAATTCATCCAAATGTATTCACATTTTTAGTCTTTACAAACCTCCTGTCATTAATCCAATAGATGTAACATAACACTAACTCTCCACATTATACCTGCATAGGAATTCATTCTGGGAGATATTTGTATTTTTTAAATTGTTATTCTATACATGGTTTATGAAACAAATAAGTTTTCAAACAAATTAATTAAGGAAGATACATGTATAAGTATAACACCTGAAATTATAGTACACAATTCTATTCATTGAATTATGCCATATATTAGCTGAAAGAAAAATGCGGTATAATGTAGCATAAATGCAATTAATTAAAAAAGTAATAATTCAGTGAAAATCATTACTAAATTGTGTTCCGTGTATTAATTCACTAATGGTTTTCACAGATTTGTTTTTAATCAACTGCATTTATACTACAAACATAAAACTGCAATTTCTTTGTCTGATATAATGACAATTTTAATAAGAGGAAACATTAAACTCGAAAGGCTACCTAAATCCTCTATATGATTGTGATAATATTTTAATAATTTTAAGTTTGCTGTCTATTAAACTGAACAAGATTCATAGAACGATGTTGATATACAAATAGAATATTACTTTTCGTAATCTAGACATTGTATTTTGTGAGAGATTTCATCTCGATATTCGTTGTTCCGCCTAGGTGTGTGGAGATTGAGGCTACGTTCCCCATGGAGTCCCTGTTATCTGTGCAAGTCTTTGACTGGGATCTCGTGGGCATGGATGACCTCATTGGTGAGACCAAGGTGGACCTCGAGAACAGATTTTACAGCCGTCATAGAGCCACATGTGGATTGGCGAAGAAATATGAATTGTAAGTATATATGTAATATGGTTTTTATTAATTTACAAATGTTAAAGCCACGTGCGGATTGGTGAAGAAATATGAAGACAATTAGTATATGGGTATTCTTTTTTAAATTATTAAATTACAAATAGTAAGGTATATTAGACCTTGCATATAACGGCCTCGCATAAATTGGACACTCGCCTATACTGTACTGAATCTGAAGTCCCAGTCCAGTCTAATGCTACATATGTGAAGTCCTTTATAGCATATGTGCTATAAAGAACTTCGCATATAACGGACAAAAATAGCCGGTCCCAATGAGTACGTTGTATGCGCAGTCTACTGTATACTGTAATATTTATTATCTTATGATTTATTAATTTAGCTTTTTGAAAAAAATGGCCCCTCCATTCATGGGATCCTATGGTATGCTTACTCTGGCTGTAAGCATTACAATTTGAAATACATCAATGTGACATTCATTTGATTGGCTGAATTCACCATTTGGGTCATTCAAGTATCCTGCACTGTCATTGGTTATAAATGTGCTAGGATTATAAGAACTCTAGAAAAGTGGATACCTATCATATCTTGACTTGCATGAATCATTCTGGTATAGGTTATCCTCAATCAGAAACAAATAAAAAATTAATATTGAAATAACGCAATGCTTTTACCCAAAGAAGAATACAACTGGTAGCTTCCCCTGAACTATGTATGTTAAAGTTTAGTTTGTAATGCATTCAGTGATGTCTGCCTGTGAGGTGTGAGGGGTTTGGTGCTGCCACCAGACTGTCATGGGACATAAGGGGAGGTAACCTAATAGTCCTCCCGTGACATCTTCATCGGGGCTGTCAACACATTCCCTATGGGTGTGAAGAAATGTGTTAATGGTGACAGGTAGACTTGATAAGGACCAGGATCAAAACATGACTTCTTTACCTCATTAGAGAGACCAGCGCAATTACCAGACTTTCTCGAAACACGGCTACACACAACTTGAAAGGCCAGTGCTCACTGTCGAGTTCCCGACTGTTTATCTACACATACCACATAGGGCCCGCGGAGGCAGCTTTTTTGTTACTTGAAAAAACAACAAAAGACAAATTGGCAGATGGATTGTGAACGAGCATCCATGGAACTTGTGCATTGCCAAATGCAATGGAAGCAAGCATGGCTAAAATTCCAGTTTGTCACAATTTTGCAAAAGAGTTAGGCAAAAAATGTTGAATGAAAGAGAACTAGCACTTTGTCAGGGTTATGTGTTTGGATAGACCGTACTCAGAACTTGCTGCAAAGACAAGGAGTTCAATTGAGGCAGTAAAACAGTGTACAGGCAGTGCAGTATGCTTATATCAGATACTGGTTATGTATACAAGGAAGGTACAACAGTAAAAGTAATCATAGCAATAATAAAATGAAAAATACCTTTTTATATTAATTTTTTAGAGTCGCTTTCTAGATTATCTCACTAATATCACGACTTGTCAGTTTAGAGCAGGAGGAAACCTGCGAATACCGGCTGGTACTGACAGACCAAGGATGATATCTGCATTGTCACTCTACAGACAGTACATCCTATCAATATCGTGTCAGAAAAGTAATTTTCATGAACATTGATGCTGAGTCCCTGGGGCGGGATTTGAACTAGGGAACCTGTGGCTCCGAAGTCTAACCATTCTACCACTATGCTACCACCCGCACATTGCATCTGTATTGTATTGTCTGAACATTATACTGATCGAGTTGGAAGGTATTTAAATTATATAAATTTGTCCTGGAAAACTCGATTTTTTTTCCTGGAAAACTTTATGTTTGTCCTAGAAAAGTACTGGATTTTTATGATTCATCAGCTGTACGAACCTTGTCAAACTACTTCTAACTAAAGACAAATACATCAACAATATAGTATACCTGAAATTAGTAATGTCTTTAGCAACAGTTATATGATCTGGATATAATACACAATAAAACCAAAAACAAATTATAATAAATATTATATTGATTGATGTTTTATCGGCATTAGAAACCATGAAATAATTCCAAGGCAAATCAATATGAATTAAATCTCCTCGCGTCTAGAGTTACAAATAAAGTATCTGGAGTAAATTGCATTTTCAAATCAACTGACTTTGTCAGTGATGAAATGGCCTCTGGAACAATTTCCATTGATTTTGATGAGGCAGAACTTTACCAACGACTTTCTTCCCTGGCACAACTTTACCATTACAAGTTACTGGCAAAACTTTAATTATCACAAACTTCAATTAGCAGAACTTTACCATTACTTGTACAAGTTACTCTGACAGAACTATAGTTATCACTGCCTGTACAAGTTATTCTGCTTTCTTCTCTAGCCGAACTTTACCATTACTGCCTGTATAGTTAGTTATAGTTGCATTGTTCTCTGGCAGAACCTTGGCAAGTTGCTTGTACAAATTCAAGTAAACCCCATGCTTCAGGAATCATTGGATCATTGGCCATTGCAATATTCAATCAGTACACCTATGGCAATGAAAGTTACTTTTGCAATAAAATAAAATATTATCCCTATTATAATCCCCATTATCCCTTTTGCAATAAAATAAAATATTATCCCTATTATAATGACGGTTTCATACAAAGTTTATGAAACCTTACTAAAAAAAATACACGTTTGTTTGATTTACATATCATTAACAAACCAGGCGCCAGGCATTTACGATACTTTTTGAGTACAATTTAATTCTCCAGCTCAACATTTAAATGGGCATTTGTGAACAAAACTTTGAATTGATCATGAAATTGTACTCAATTATTTTTCATAATGTTGGGACCCAAGAAACATTTCCATGTCATTTTCTTATTACTGTTAGCTTAAAATACTAGTCTCCATTAAGGTTACTGTACGGAAGAGGGGGTTAAATCCAGAAACTTTTATAAATAAATGAGTTGGTTCGTAACTGCATTTTCTTCCCAATTTGCTTGTTTTCTTGTAAACATTATCTGTAGAGTACATGGGAGGCCTCCGGATCGCAGACCCAGGACGGTTCACTTTAATCAAGAAAATGAATTTTGACAGTCTATAATGGGGAGGAAATTGAATGGAAATTGCTGAAAATTGTCGTGAGGGGAAGCGCGCGGCTCCGAGGGAACAGCGTCTCATGGGAGACCCACTCAGCCAATCAAACCACTTCCTTGCTCAAGCTTCGTCTTATTACATCTTCTAATCTAATCGGATGAGGCAAATTTGGCCAAATATCGGGCCTTTAATTCCATCATAGTACTCAGCTGTTCGGGTAATCGCATTAATATTTTTGGTAGGGCTAACTTTGGATATTCTTCTCAAACGTCTCCAGAATGGTACTGTTGTGTTTTGTGCAACTTCTTGATCTTTAAAACGCTCCAGGAATGTGCCGCCACTTGGCTGGTAACGAGAGCTTAACCTATTGAATTGATCTTTGGCATCAACTGGAGTTGGCTATTTAATCTGAAATAAATCGATTTTTATTGACATAATGTACTAATGTTTTTATATTGAAATTCCATCCATGTGTCAATTTTATGGAGGAAAAAAATGTTGACAGTAAAAGTAAAATATTATTAATTTACTAGAAGTAATTCTAATAATTTTCATATTGATGTCTTACACTTTTTTCAATGTTTCTTTTTAAAAACTAATTGCGTAATTAAATTGTTATCAATTAATTATTTCAATAAAGTTATTAAAACATATTACTACATTATTATTATTATTATTATTGTTATTTAAATTATTATGCTGAAGATCTCGTATCTATTGAAAGATCATAGTGTTTTCATAGTGGTCTCGTATATCTATACCACTTGAAAGTGGCTATCATCTCTTAATGGATATAAGAACTTGCATGTAAAGGTGTCCAGAATGGCTTCCTTCACACAACCATAATGATTGCTCCAGATCGTCCTAGCTCTATAAACAAGCTACCAAGACATCACTGAAAATGGTTCTTGCAGGTTCTTCAACCATAATCCAAACATAAACATCACCAGTTACACTGTGGACAAATGGGTACAATATATTCGACATCTGTGGGTCTGTATTACTATAGACTGTTGTGTATGTCCTGTGGTACCTTTCACCCACAGGCACGGCTACAATGCATGGCGAGACCCTCAGAAGCCGACTCAGATCCTGATGAAGATGTGTAAGGACGGCAAAGTGGACGGCCCTCACTACCAGGCCGGCAAGGTCAGGGTTGCCAACAGGATCTTCACGGCGCCACTTGAAATCGAGGACGAAAATGGTAAGATGGGGTTTTTTTTCAAAATAATGTTAGAAAATAATCATTTTTCTTTTAGCCCTATCCATACTGGATTAGGCACAGACACTGTTTTTTAGGGAAGCTCTGGTTGCCTCCAGCATGGAGAGGGTTACAGTGTATGACATGATCTGTGAGCATACTACATATCACCTAGGTCATCATCCAAATCTTACTTCTCATGATTCGTGAAGCTCTTGTAGAAGGTAATTATAAAGAACATTGAGGCCTGTATTTCATGAACGTCGTATCTGTAGTCCCAGCCATGTGTAAATCAAGGTTTACATAATTTCCTGCTATAGTAAAACCATGGGTTTCAACTCTGATTTACAGTGTACCAAATTACTGAAATTTAGACCTGGTATCTATTCTAAGTGCATGAATTTTAATGACATATAATCATGATTTGTTGACATATTTCATCCCGAAAATGTAGCTTGTTGCCCAATATATTTGTGTACACAAATCAAATGTACATGCTTTCATGTACAAATACATTTGACTATGAAATATGTCAATAAACTGTGCTTGCCTTTCATAATAAACTGCACTATAGACTGGATATGAAGTTGGTTTTGTTTAGTTTTAGATAAAAGTAATTACAATTAGCATATCCAGTCTGGCTTCCATATAACACAGGATATGCATATTTTTATGTTTTCTTTACAACAAAATTCATTGATATTAACAAAAATAAATCATACTACTTAAAACTTTGATTAATTGAGCTTTTTTATTGAGTAAATAAGCCACATTTATTAAGTAAAAACATAATGAAATGGGATGAATTATATATTGTCATAGATATATAATATTTCTAAAATTAACTTCCAAATTATATCCAAGTGGTTGAAAGTAATACAACCAAAAGGTCAAATCACTAAAGCAAACTATATTTTTCTATTACTAGAGCTCATTTATCCATAAGTTCTATTACCGGTAGGTTATATGTATGGGTAATTTCTTAATTGAATTTGAGAAATGATATATTTGAAAATGGCACAATTAGTATATTCTATTTTTAATCATTTGTTAATATATAGAGAAATCTAAATGAGGTTCCATTAGTTTTCCATGAAAAGAATATTTTTCCTGTCATTCTTGCAGGCAGTTAGAGAAAGGCAGGTTATTTATGGATCTAGTCGCAAGTGATTAGCAAGACTGGTTTATAGGCAAAAAGTGATATTTGACAAATATAAATATATCCTTCATCTCTGAAATTATTATTTTTTGTTGTTGTTAGTAATGTTGGAGTAAAAATAAAATAATTATGCTTGATGGTGTGTATTTATGTTTATGTCATTATTTGTAATCATACCAAGTGGATCTGTACCAGAGATGCATTTCACGAAAAGGGTGTATATATACACCAGACGTAAATGACACGGATTTGCTTGTATTAATAGTACATTATTTATGTTGGTTGTATTACGTCATTTACGTTCGGTGTAAATATACACCCCTTTCGTGAAACGCACCCCATGTTTATATCTGAACTTTCTCCCAACAGGAGATCACTGACCTTATATGGAAATTGGTTGATTGATTTGGGGTTTTAGGCCGATGATCAATATTATTTCACTCCTATCATAGCTTGCATGTTTTATGTGTACATACCTTGCTTGTACAAGACAATATTTTCACTTTCTGATGATTCTAGCTTATTAGAACATTCTGGACTTGGTATACCAAAAGATGTTAAAAGGTGGTACTTGTTCCCCTTCTTGGTGCTCACCATTAATATAACCCTCTTAATGCTGGAGGCATCTGGAAATTCCTTAAAGAGGTGTGGCAGTGCCTAATCCAACAGGGAGAGGGTTAAAGGAGTAAAGCAAGGACTGGTCAGCTCAGTGCAGTGTTCGAATTAACCATCTCCATGCTGGAGGCAACTGGAGATGCCCTAAAGAGCAGTACCTGTGCCTAATCCAGCAGGGAGAGAGTTAAAGGGGAAAATGGGCGTCATTTGAAAATCTGCAATATTAATGGTATCTGTGTGACCCACTGCAAATTACAGATTTGACCTCCATTAACATTGGGCCTATTGAGAATGATACCCTTTATTATTTTCTGAATTTCTAACAGTGGGGTATCCATGTTCTATTTGTGGCATGTAGAAAATAGTCTCCATAGCAATGTTAAGCAATAAATAAATAAATAATGTTTGCATGTTTAGGACAGTTTGGGAACACTAGGCTAGTCCTAGCCACTGATACATGTTCTATATTTTGTTTACATATGTCCATGTACTGATCATCTCTGCAATGATGCTCTAAAGTATGTAAAATTAAATGGCATTATAATATTAAATCCAAGATGCCTTCCAAATAACACAATTTTTAAAGTAGCAAAAATAATTTAAACATTTAAAAAAATATAATAAACAACAGTAATAGATTTGCAAATCTTTTGAGAGTTTGGGTAAAAGAAAAAAGAAAATCGCCAAGATATTTGCAATCGAATCAAATGACGTTTCCAATCAGACAGATTAAATTGAAAAAAAAAGGTTTATTCTCAAAGTTGCTGACTAAATGCATGAAACGAGGACTTACTCAGCTTCAATCTGTAATTACGGTGTTATGCTTCGGACATTTGAGGGCAAAATAAATTGCTAGTTTTAATCCAAGGACAAAAAATCCATGACATGACAGTTGGGGGAAGAGTTTGAAGACTTGTGCCGTATTTTGACACAATGGTTTGTACGTTGCCACATAAAAGAATCGCCAGATGAAATCAGATTAAAGTGGAGCGAACAGTCCAGTCGACCCATGTCCGAGGACGCGCTTCGTGCTATTCCGCTAATGCAAGCAATTGTTTCTATGGTAAACGTTTATCCTCACATCTTGTGTTTCAATTCCGATTTCGCTGCAAAGCTGTCTTCAAACACTGCCCCCTCAGAACCGCCCTAACACGACTGGCCAATCATTACTGAAGGAAATTACAATATTTTGCTGTGTAAACAGATTATCAGAAGAGTAAACAGGGTCTAAATGAGACCCAGGCCTGCCTTGAGAAAGTGGACAGACCCCCTTCTAAACTGTGGTGACTAATGTGTTTGGATAGGCTCCAAGCATAAATTGGCAGATTGCCTAACTAAGGTCAGCCTCTGTTTGGATATGACCTCCACTGCTGACCTTTTGACACTTCTTGTTTTTAAATGTTGTTTTGCTAAGTTTAAAATTGAGAGATTAATTGTCACATGGAGCGAGGATGCCTCTCCCTGCTTACCAGGAGGAGAGCTGTAAATGGCTGACTTGTTGCAGGAGGGCCAAAGTGTTTACACACAAATATTTACTTACTATTTTTTTTCTGCCATGAAAACAGTCAGGCTTGCCCCTTTTTTTGTAGGAAATTGTGTGTTTTTTATACACAAGAAAAAATACAGAGATTTGTGATGGATAAAACATATGGCATATTGGTTGGGTAAAGTGATGATGGAGGTGTTAGTGTTAGCTTATAGAGCAGGATTAAATTATCTGAAATAGCTTTGGGGCAGTTATGCCTATGGTTGAAAACAGCTGGGAAAAATTGCACCTTCAGTTGCCTCCTGTAGAAACAAGGTTAAAATACCTTCATGTTAAGGCACAACTCAAGGCTTTTTACTCCCTCGCAATAAGACTAATTTGTATGTACCAATTTCCTGTTTGGAATACTTTACAAAAATGTAGTATTTTACTATTTAGGAGTTGTGATTGATTGTAAATATACATGTAGTTGAGAACAAAAGTCTGGCTTTATTAAAGATGATGAGGAAGATATGACTAGGAGTCCTAGGGCCCCAAGCAGGAGGTTCAGGGGTATGTAAAGCTGTTCCTGAAGTCTACCTGTGCTTGGTGGGTCTACTGTAGTTGTGTCTTAGTGGGTCTAACCGTGCTTGGTGGGTCTACTGTAGTTGTGTCTTAATGGGTCTAACTGTGCTTGGTGGGTCTAACTGTGCTTGGTGGGTCTACTGTGTCTGAGTGGGTCTAACTGTGCCTTAAATATCTAACAATGCTTATTGAATCTAACTATTTTGATGGATTTGTTGTAGCTGTCTTAGTGGGTCTAACCGTGCCGTAAATAGCTAACCATGCTTGGTAGATCTACTGTGTCTTAGTGGGTCTAACTGTGCTTGCTGGATCTACTGTAGGTGTGTCTTATAGTGGGTCTAACCGTGGTTGGTGGATCTACTGTAGCTGTGTCTTAGTTGGTCTAACTGTTCCTGAAATATCTAACCATGCTTGGTGAATCTAACTATATCTATTGTGGCTGTCTTTGTAGGCCTAACCATGTTTGATGAACCTACTACAGTAATGCTGTATCTTAGTGGGTCTAGCCGTGCTTAGTGGATCTACTGTAGTTGTGTCTTAATTAGTGGGTCTACCTGTGCCTGAAAGATCTAACGGCACCCATTGGTGGATCCACTATAGGTGTGTCTTTGTGGATCTAACCGTGCTTTGTGAATCTAATATACATGTAGTTGTGTTTTAGTGGGTCTAACTATGCTTTGTGAATCTAATATAGTTGTGTCTTAGTGGGTCTAACTGTGCTTGATGGGTCTACTGTGGTTGTGTCTTAGTGGGTCTAACCGTGCTTGGTGGATCTACTGTAGTTGTGTCTTATTGGGTCTACATATGCCAGAAAGATCTAACCATGTTTGGTGAATCTACCGTAGTTATATATAATCTAACCATGCTTGTTGGGTCTACTGTATTTGTGTCTTAGTGGGTCTAACTGTGTGTGAAATATTTAACATGTCTGTCAGATCTTAACTATTTTTATGGATCTATAATTGTAGCAGATCCAATCAATTTTGGTGGTTTATTGATGATCTATTGTAACTATATTTTAATGTGTTAGCTGTACCTGTTTAGTAGATCTAACCGGATTGTCTTGTGCCCAATGTGTCTACTCTCCAACCATTGTATCTATGTCATCTTCATTCTAGCAATCCTCGAAAACCCAAGCCATTATGACTACACTAACCTCCATCAAATACCCTGGGATCATTGTCTATATAAAACTCTGTTTTCGACACGCGACTGTTGCGTGGGGGTTATGTGCTCTAAATATATCGACCAATCCAAGCTCTTGTATTATGCACACGAGTATCCAGAGATATAACTCTGAATCGATATATTTAGAGCACACGTAACCCCCACGCAAGTCGCGTGTTTAGTGGGACTCTGATTGGTTGATATAAATATAATGTATTCATATATCCAGTCCAGCTGTTCAACGTAGAAAACAGAGTTCCACATAGACAGTGATCCCAGGGGATTTGACAGAGGTTAGTATAGTCATAATGACCTGGATTTTCGAGGATGCATTCTACCATGTATAAAGTTATCTTTCTATTATTTAAGTTTGATCTAATAGCAACGAAGGATGGTACATTATTTACAAGAAGCTGCATGTTCTTGGATAGGAAATACCAGTAATATATCTGATGGTTTAATCATGATTTTCTCCAAATATTAATAGGATGTCATACAATGGTATTTTGGATATCAACTTAGTGAATATACTTTTAATTTAATTTTCCAAGTTTGTTCTTGGGACATTTTATATATTTCATGAAGGATGCCACAGATTTAAGAATGACATGTGACTAGATCTATCCAACTTTAGTAACAGTCATAAATTGTTAAATAATGTTGTGATCTTAACTTTCTTTCAATGTTGTGATCCTAACTTCCCAATGGCACTGATTTCATCCTAAGCTTCCCTTCAGAATGTTGTGATAAAAATTACTTCCCCGTGGCAATGTTGTGATCCTAACTTCCCCTTGGCAATGTCCTGATATAAAACTCCCTTTCGCAATGTCCTGATACAAAACTCCCTTTCACAATATCCTGATCCAAAATTCCCTCTCACAATATCCTGATCCAAAACTCCCTTTCACAATATCCTGATCCAAAATTCCCTTTCACAATGTCCTGATCCAAAATTCCCTTTCGCAATGTCCTGATCCAAAACTCCCCTTGGCAATATCCTGATCCAAAATTCCCTTTCACAATGTCCTGATCCAAAATTCCCTTTCACAATGTCCTGATCCAAAACTCCCTATCACAATGTTCTGATCCAAAACTCCCTTTCACAATATCCTGATTCAAAGCTCCCTTTCACGATGTCCTGATCCAAAACTCCCTTTGGCAATGTCATGATCCTAAGCTCTCTTTGGCAATGTTCTGGACCCATTCCATAGAACAATCATAGCACTACGCGAGTCATAATGCCATGTTAATGTTTGGGAGTCATGACTCTCATAACACCATAATTGTTCTGTGAAACTTGGGCCTTATCCTAAACTCCCTTTGGCAACGTCATGATCCTAAACTCCCTTTGGCAATGTCATGATCCTACCTTCCTCTGAGCAGTATACTCATCCCAACTCAGAGGACAATATGCCAATCCTAACTTCCTATGATCAGTATCCTAGTCCTATCTCCCCTCGGTCAATGTCCCAATCCTAATGCTCAGACAAGTTGCTGACTGTGTGTAGAACGCGCTCTGAAGGCAGTTCCTGCTGTTGCTACTGACTGATGCCTCCATACTGTTCCACGTACAGGTGTGAAGAAGGCGACAGATGAACACCTGGCTCTGGCTGTCCTCAACAACTGGGAAGAGATCCGCAAAGTTGGCTGCAAGTTGGTGCCAGAACATGTGGAGACCCGGCCTCTGTACAACCCTGAGAAACCTGGCATTGAACAGGCAAGTCCCGAGACATGCATCAATATACAAATATCCAATATACAATATACTTACAAATGTCCATCCTTTCTTGCAATGTATCCTTTAACCCTTTCCTTGTTGAAAGCAACCAGATATGCTCTAGTGAATAGCAGGAAGAGGGTTAAATAATGCACAATGTTTCAGTATTCAAGAATGAGCATTTCTGGGAACCATTTGAGTATATTTAAAAAGGAAATGTTCAAGATCTGGAGTAGATATATCTATCCAGTTGCTTGTTCCAGTAGGTAAAATTAATAATATATTTGAACTAATATTGGTAACTGATGAGGAGAGACAAGTACCACTCAGAAAAACTGTGAAATCAATAATAGAAAAATAATGCTGAAATTTATATATTAATTGATATTTTATTTGAATGCATTTTGACGGAATAGAAAAAAATTATATTCTGAACCCCTATAGACAAATCCTGTTAGTAAAATTGAATTATTTCTACCTTAAAAAATTCAGCATATTTGTCTGGACATTCCTTAGACTGGTCAAGTGTAATGTCATCATTCCTGATTAAGACCACTGTGTGCCTGTTGTACGTGTTTATCCCTACTCAAACTGTCTTAAAGCACCCCCGCCTAATGAAGTAATCCTCGGGATTGTTGATCCTTCGTAAGGCATGTGTAGGCGTGGCCTTGCCCCCTCCATTCAAATGGTCATGATTTACTCAGGACTTTAAATGAGCCAATATTTAAATCTAGTTTTACCACCTCTGTGCCAGTAATCTCTGTTGTATTTCTAAATCCCAACGTTTAGAAATCGTGTTTGCTTCCAGGTTTGACAATGTGCTCCTCAAATATGGATTTAAATGTCTTCAAATATACTTGGATGGTTGACTGTGCCTTCAGAGCAAAGACTTCTGAAAGGTTTTGACGCGTTGGTAAAACGCCTTATGTGAGGATGAAACATTAACATTTGCGTGTCTTAGTTCAACATTACTTTCAACTGGTCCTTTTCTTCATAACAACTTCATAAATAAATTTTATGTAAATATGAAATATTAAATATATTATAAATGATTATTACAACATATGTACTTTATTAACTTTTCATTCTATTTAGGGGGGTTATTTTGTATTCTGTCTTCAATATGACAATAAAGTCTGGAACATGTCAGGTTATATAACAACGAACGCTTTATTAAAATTTAGTTGAAATTTGGCAAGGTCTTCCACTACAATCAAAATTGTTTCCAAAACTCCAAAACAACACTGACGTTTGGTCATTTTGTAAATTCAAGTCCATTACTATTGGTGTATTGCAGCCTTACTTAATTAATTTTGGGTCCATTTTGCTTAAGACTTGCTATGATAAAATACTGAAGTCAACCCCATTGAGCACAGCTTCTGAAGTTTGTGTTATTTTAATAACTTACCTGGTATGTGATATGATTGACTTACTGGTATTGTGATATGATTGACATTTCAGGGCAAGATTGAGATGTGGGTAGACATGTTTCCCATGGATATGCCTTGCCCTGTTGCCCCTGTTGACATATCGCCACGGAAACCTAAAAGGTACAGTCTGCAGATTTATTAAACTATTTAATTTATTAAAATTTAATTTACATTTACTTTTTGGTCTGTGACATGTACCTGTTAAACTTTTATTTTATTTTAAATAAATTACTTTACCAAATAGAAAAACATTGTAATATATTTTTGTGGCATGTTTTGTTGGTTGCAGTAAATATATAAAACAATGTGTGTGGTGTTCAGCTTTGTACATAAAACTAGTATGTGGAATGTAATTTTGGAGCTTATTACTAATACCATTGGTAGTAGTAGTAGTAGTAGTAGTAGTGGTAGTGGTGGTAGTGGTGGTAGTGGTAGTGGTAGTGGTAGTGGTAGTAGTAGTACATGTAGTTGTAATCCAATATTTGCATGCAAAGCCAAAATAATACGTTCTTATGAGGTATGCTATATAGAAGAAAGCTACTTTTGGACAAGACTGGTTCATAATTACCATGTTATCATTACTCTGATTGCGGAAGAGTTACCTGGCTACACACAAGGTCACATTGATGAGGAACAACTCAAATTAGAGATGCATAGATCTACACGCAAGAGGAGCCAATTAGCTTTTCAGAAAGGAAGCACATACATATATGAATTTTGTTTGGCTAACTCTCTTTCTATGTAAAACCACTACCAATATTAATGCTATTAACGTTGTAAAGAAAGTGTACATCATTTAATGCTTAACTTTGGAAGTTCTCAAAATTCTAATATTTGTCTTAATTACTTCCGCCTTCTGGGAAGGAAGCAGCTCCTGTTTTTCCGTATGTTGTTAGTCAGTGCCAGTGGGGGTATGTACCAACTAGGTAAATTAGTGCTTCCTACGAAATCTTAATAACCATTACATATCTGGTTGCCATCGCGGTCCACGAAAATATCAAATAATAGGGAGAAAGCCTGGAAGGCGCTTGAGAGCGACTCTCGCGTTACTCGCGTTGTCACTAATTATTTGAACTTTGCGTCGGGGCTACAAATGACATTATAGCAATTACACTTGTACATAACTTTATCACCTTAAGACATAGAAATATGACCATTACCTCAAAGGAATGTCTTTTTATTCGTAAAGGTTATAGATAAATTTGAGTTCATGTCTATGTATGGGTGTATCTGTAATTGTATATTTTGATCAAATTTATCTTTAGATGTCTGCGATATTTCCCGGGGGAAAAAGCACACTAGATATTAGATTAAGCTACACCTTAAATCTCTATTCAAGAACCAACAATTTTGGTTTATGTTCGTAATTATATCAAGATTAAGTACAAAGTGCCTTAAACGCGCGGTCGTATATTGTCGCTGTAAACTAAACTTCCCCGTTGTAGACAACCATGATTGTCCTATAAAGCAAGGATTGTGATTGATGAATTAGAGATACTGATAAATACATTTTTACACAAAACCATGAACATATGGCTGGGATCCTTATCAGCTACTGTAAATCATTACTGTACACATACATTCACGTATTATATGTTAATATATATCTACATACCCTTTAATTATTTCCATGTTTTAACTGTGATGACAATGAAAGGAAATAACTCTCATTTCATTCCAATTTTGCAAAGTTAATCAATTATTACAACACCTAATTATGATCTAGTTAATTAACCTCAGTATTGTGTTTATGAAATATCTGCTCTTTTACGTGGGATTATTGAATATGATTTTTTCTCTAAAGGTGATTTTCCTATTCCTACGTGGGAATTGTCCATATGTACGAGAAAACCCCACGTGATTATTGATACGTAACTGGATCTCATACAGACAGACGATGGAATATTTCTTTCAGTATTCAGTATCTCTGTGTGATGTTGCTTTTCGATCATTCCATGAAAACAATAGATGCATGGTCAACTTTATTAATATTGGTTCTGAGTCACTGATATCCTATTGCATATATATAAGATGCAACTATACACATACTACAAAAAATTTAATATATCATATTAAACATAAATATTAGTTAAGATTGGGTTGCAACATATTAAGTTTTCATTGTAAAATCACTTATATTTTAAGATACATACAGAATAATTCTTACGAATTGTAGTACGAATGCACATTAATGTGCGCCTTATCAAAAATTTCTATAGAATATATATATCAACTAGGAAGTATTTTTGAAGCCAGAGATATGTTTATGTTTATTACACTTTCCAAAATATTACCCTTTTCAGCAGCAGTTAGAGAGCCCCTATATATGCCAAACCCTATGTAGAGTAATTATTATGGTTAAACCAACATGGATAATCACGATAAAAATGCATGTTTTTATCGCACTAGATTCCATGCACAAGGTGCATCCTCATAGTGCTCATAGTTCATAACTTAATCAAAAGTGCATTATATTTTTTTCATAGGAAAATACTTTTAACATCTGCACATTATATTCTACTCAACATTTTCTAAGGACTTTTATCAGATATCTTGTACAACTGGTTCTTGACAGATGAATTTTGTTTGTTATTTATTACTATTACTTTTCCATTTCCATACACATGATATAGTCTTGACTATACCATAGTGCAATTGTCAGGACAACAATCTTTTTCTGTGTGATCATATGCATGAAAATGCAGTCCTGCAAAAGAGCATATAATGCATGTGCATTGCATGCGTTATTGGTGCCAAGTAGTTTATTATTTACTAACCACCTATTTCATGACTACATGTATTTACTAACCACCTATTTCATGACTATTGGGAGTGTTCAATACAATTTTATTTAATCTTTTTAATAATTATTAATTTTAATTATTAATATTTTTGTGTATGAAATTTGGTATGGTATGGTTTTGCACGATAAAACATATATATATTTATACATAATTGTTTCTATTGCAGCTATGAACTGCGTTGCATCATTTGGAATACGGATGACGTGGTCCTTGAAGATGACGCATTCTTCACCGGCGAGAAAATGAGTGACATCTACGTGAAAGGCTGGGTGAAAGGCTCTGATGATATGCAAAGTACAGACATTCACTACAGGTACGTTTCCTAGCACCATCCTTACAATCACTCATACCCATAGTGTCCCATACACCAAGATAGAAAAACTAGTGTATCCTAGCACCACAAAATACTCATTATGGTCAGGTTCTTATCCTACATTAACCCTCTCCCTGCTGGATTAGGCAAAGGTACAGCTATTTAGGGCATCTCCAGTTGCCTTCAGCATGGAGAGGGTTAAGCAGACTGACACAAAGTCTGTAAATGCTGTGGAATTTATTGCATGAAATACAGGAAAGATAACCAACCAAATATGTCTCGATAATAATAATTTTTCATTTAGCTGATGTACATTTACTTAAATGTATTTGGTATTTGTGGTATATATTGTTATATTCAATGTACACACACTCCATAGTTCCAATACAATAATACTGCAATGTAAACACGTACAGATGACCACTACCTGTACACCTGTATGTGTCACAATACATTCTTTTCACCCAAATATTCCTCTTCAAGATATCCACCATGAACAGTTATCAAATCTGAATGTTTGACCATTAATGCATTTCCTTTCATATAAATATAATACAAATCAGTTTGAAATATATAATAATGATTTCTTCACTATTGTAGACTGTATAGCTTGGAATCGGTGCCTTGTTAAGCAAACTAGACATAAAACGCGACGTTGTTAATTATTCCTGCTGGATGTCTTATTTTCTTGCGAGTTCCTGCCACTATCTTTAGTTAATTAGATAATGCTTTGAAGTAATGTCCAGAACCTTTCCACTGGGTGGCTTCTAGCTAGAACTGAAAACACGTTCCTGTAACGTGAGCTGGTCTCGGACTAGACGCGGTGCTAGGCGCTGTGCCTCCCAGGCTTTTATCACAACCACTTTTGCTTTTTATTATTTCTGAAATGTGATTTTTGTATTTTGACATTTCAATCTCATTCCTCTGATCTGCTTTTGAGAACAATTTGCGGGAAAGTTAAGGCCTCGGATTCAGGTGGTGATTCTCCGAATGTTGCCGTGCGATCTGCTGTAGGTATTTCTCCGGTAGTTGCGGCGGCGGCGGCGATGTTGTCGATGATGGCGGAGATTTAATGTTATTTCTCGACAGGTATAACTGGCGTAAAGGTGAAATACGTAACTGGAGGGCAATCCGAGGATAATTACCGATTCCTCCGGTCTCTTGTTATAGATATGTGTCATGGAAAATGGATCCCGCCAATCGTTAATTGTTGACGAAATCATTGAACTATTTACCAAAGGTCATTCACAGCCAATATACAGGTCAATAAACATCTGGGTTCTACTGGCATAGAGCACATAAAACATGAGCTTTATTTTTATATCTTTTTTTTCTGATATTGTAATGTTAGTGTCATGATGTCCAAATTAAATTTGTTCATTAAACTTTATCCAGTGTTTAGCACAGCTTTTCCTATATTGAATTGTCTACGAGGTTTTTATACAAAGATTAATCACAATGATATTGGCCAGATGAGTAATATACTTTTATCATGGAATTGTCCATGAATCTTTTTATGATAATTATAACATAACCCTGTATTATATTCAGTGTTCGAAATTATCGCTGGCCCGTTGGCCCCGGCCATTTCCTACGATGCTAAAGATATCCTAAGGGCCAGTAGAAATTCATGTTTTTTGTAAACATTTGTTATTTGTAGCATAATTCAGGCCAGTAGGTTTCCAGCGGTAATTTCGAACACTGATTATATTGGCCATACTTGGAAGTCTAGGAATCAGCCAAGTGAAATTCTGAATGGCAATGTGTCCATAATTATCTCCACATCCAATGTCCAGTACAACACCTGTTTTAGAATCATGTCCAGTTTTCCCAGAGAATCTCTCATCAGAATTTCCTAGCCTTAGAGAGAAAGGGAAAAGAGACAGGCAAGACCATGCACCCAGAGACTATAATGAATTTATGAAATTTAAAACAGCAGAGGAAGCGTATGTGAGTAGCAGTTTCAGCTATGCGGGGAATGCTTGGCAGGCATTTGTGTCAAATACTGCCACCTAAACATTTCCCCCCTCATGGCAGTCACTATTACCAATCAGGCCGTATTTGTTGATATTTCCTGGTAAATAAGCATAGCCAAGATCCACAAGGGAGAACCTGGGAAAATCTGTTGACCAGGCTTCCTGTTTTCCAGAGTTGCAACCGCGACGTGATTGTTGACTGAAAAAATTGACACCTCTTTTAATGTGTTGGTGTTTGTTGATGGAAAGATGTGCACCACAACAGGGCTGGTGCACACACATCCACAGGGACCTGGAACTGGGGTAATCTCTGGTGATTCTTCAGGACTTCCCTCACAGGTGGAGAGAGAGATACAGCAGGTACTGGAGATGGAAGTCGTAGAAAACGTTTAAATTTTAAGCCATTTTCAAACGAATTGAAAATCTCTTCAAAATATTTTAAATTATCTCAAATCACTTTAAGACCTTGTATAATTATTTGAAGGCCTCTTTAAACAATTGAAGACTTAAAAATATTAATACACATAATGTTTTTAGTGTTCAAGGATTATAGGATTTAAATATTTTTTAATATTTGAAAATCAATACAGACTGTGTTTAAATTAAAAACTTGTAAATAGTCAGGTAAATTTGTGTTTAATTAGATAATGTGTTATTGGATTAAATTAGATAGAGTGTGTTTGTATTTCATTTAGTAATGACATTTCTTTATTTGTGATTTCTATTATTTTAATATGTATTATAGAGTCCAAATTTGGAAAATTTTGTATACTGAAAATTAGTAGAGCCATTCTTAAAATTTAAATATATTTTTAGTTTACTGTAAATAATAAAATTTTACTTTCCATTAAATGTTAATGAGACAGAACATATTAGAGAATGAATGACCTATATGTGTACAATAGAGAACACTAGAACAACATTAGAAAAATACTGAAAAATGCAAACAATTTGTGAAAGTTAAAGATTTTATTAAAATGCTATCAGTGTTTATGTAATGCAAAGATAATAGTAGATATTAGCTCAATTTATTAGAATTAATGTAATATTGAAATCATGTCAATTTATGTAATATATCAAAATCAGGAATTTAGTTACATAGTCTAAAGACAACCAGTTCTGAACAGAATATGTTTGATTTGATTGAATTAGTGTTTTTCATCGCAGCAGGAATATTTCACCCATACATGACAACACTGGAATATATGGCAATGCTTGTATGTATCAGCATCAGAGTTCAGCAACAGAAACACAAAGAGATTTTATCACATAACATTAGTATTAAAAAAGTACTTGTTCTTTAAAAAAATGTATTTATTTTTATTGTTATCAAGAAAAACACAAATGTCCCACTCGATTACGTCTGTGTTGTTTGTTAAGGTTAATTTTAATTTGATGCTGTTGTAGGCATGAATTTAGTAGGACAGGATGCCTGGATGGTTGCTCTCTGTTGAATGGTATAGCATATTTATTGCCTTTTATTGCGCAAGTTGCATTCTAGCAAAGAATAATATACAAGGCTTGCTTTTGTTCATCAGCTATCTAAACAGGAAAGATGGATTCAACAGAGAATGAAAATAATCTCTAAATATAAAATTGTTTTTGTGTGTTCAGTTGATTTCCTATCATCTTATCTATTGTAAATTGTTTTATGAACTTTTAAAGAAATGTTTTATAGTTGTTATTTTGATGTCATAGGATTTATAATGTCCATGTGTTTATTATTTTAAATGCTATTAACAATAAGATAATGGACTTGATAGGATATAATAACAATTTGGCTATAAATGTGACTAAAAAATTTACATAACTATGCAAGTTCTAAAATTATGTTAATATATTATATATTTCAAGAATATTGTTGGTATTAGTTAGTATTTATTAATCTTTCCTTTTCTAATAATGATTTATGTTTTCAGATATCTATTAATAGTAGAGCTGTTTTTATTTTACTTTCATAATAATTTATATGATTTATCCCAATTTTATCATTTATTTATGGCTTTGTGAGCATAAAATAATTATTGCACTGAATATCATTATCATTGCTTGTAGCACTTCTGGCAACTAATATTAAATAAACTCGCCAATAAACACAAATTACGACATCTCCCCCTGCTACCAAGCCACTCCCACTGAGAGACTACACCACGACCAAATGGTGGCACAAGTTATCGCACGCGAATAAAAACTATCACGTGAACCTCAGACCAAATGTTTCTGTTGTCATTTGGTATCACGTAATACTTTGTTGTTGACTGAATCCGAATCAAAAGTGGAGAACGTAAGACAGCCGCCTACGGTTTCTGTCTACCTATGTTCCGTACATGGGCGGAGAGAGAGTCTCCATTGCAACTCTCCAGCTCTCTTTGATGTGAAGGTAAACAAAGCCGAACCCACGTGGAGCACGGACAAAACACATCAGCAGATCGCGCAATTGTATTATTGTGATTTGGGGTAAACTGTCGATGCTTCTTGAGGAATTGGAACGGATATCAAACTTAATACTGCAGCATATGTTTCAGTTTGGTTCTGTTGTTGAGGAACAATCAACAGCTTTTGAAGATAATTCCAAAACAAATCCCACCCCCACCGCCACAGATCTGAATGGAATTTATCCCCCATTGGCCAATTGGTAACCATGGATATGAGAACATTAGGCAACAAAAATAAATAAATTACTTCTAGAGATACTGTTAAGATTACGCTAAAACCAGTTATTCCCATAAGTATATAAATCAAATTCTATACTTTTCTAATTATTAGCATTAAAAGAAATATTGTAGAGATTATAAGATTTATTCTCATTTAAGAAAACTTTTATAAAAAGTGATAAGGCCACAATAAATGTTGTTCATATTGTGTTTATTCTATCATAAATATGCTCTTCCTGCCAATTCAAGTCGGTGAGCTGGGTGAGTTACTGCACCTAACAGACATGAGCAGAACAGTGTAGGCTAAATGTTTGTATGCTTACTCTCCCCTTTATCCCATAGCCCATGTGATTTAAGGGGTGCATATCGCCGGTGAATGGAGAGCCACACATCTCTTGGATGCACCATCACCCAGGAATAATGAGAACTTGTGGCCGACTACATCATAATCACAATCCAACAGATTTTTTTATCATACACTTTGCTCGGGACAGTCGTTGGGCTACACACTTTGTGCGATTTGTCTCTCCCCATGTCAGCTGCTTGGGGAAATGTTCCATGAAATTTCTGAAGTGTTTGTCTGTGCGTATATGCCCGTAACAATGAGTGAATTACCACACTTCCATAGCTTCGTCCTGTCTGCGATCATGTATACTGTAAATACACACATGCCAGCGAGCGTGTACAGTTCTTTTTTCACTCGCAAAAGGTCTGTTGAAGTGCATTTTCATGAAATCATGTAAGTTCCAGACTTTGTTGGTATTGGCTTTAGGTTACTGTACGTTGTGCCTATAACAATTTAAGCATATTTTGTCATGGAACTGTGATTATTGAAACCGTTTGAAGGCTTAGCGTGCTGTATTGTAGTACTTACTTTATATGCTGCTCAACGATTGACAGTGACAGTCTTGTTGCACAACGTACATCATCATACACATACCAATAATGAAGTATTTCATTTTCCAATCAATACACTGTATATTTTTCGTAATTATTTAAAACCATTTGGGCCCAAATAAGTGGACAATATGTAGGCATGATTTTACGCTTGATTACATGTATATAGAGAATCTCTACCAAGTCTCTTTTGATATCAATGTTATCCTACGAGTTTTACATCTTTTAAGAAGAAAACCAGCACTTCATGTGTGAAACGTTTTTACTGGGAAGTCAATGAACAAGCTGATGGGCTTTTGCACTGTGACATCATATTGTTATGACGGTGGCGACAGTCGGTGGTGATGACATTACAATGGTAGAGTCTTTGGTTACTATAGGATAACCATGCAAATTAGTAATTATTGACCAATCAGTGAAGTTGAATTTTTTTATCTCTGTGTGAATAACACAATTGTCCTCCTGATGCTATCTCCAGTGGGAGCCAGTATTGGGTGATAAAAATAGATAGTTCCTGTTATATATAATGTTGTTGGTAGCTATGGTATCGGTTACGTCCCAGATACATGATGTTAAGATTACAGTTGTTACTATACACGGAAGTAATCATGAAGACAAAAGGCAAAAAATGTCTGCATGTTCTGTACTTCCTGTTCAAACAACTCTCTATTCTGCTGTATCTGTGTCAAACCTGTAGCTACGTGTGTACAACCATGAACAGGTTGAACTGGATTATATTTTATGAATTCAATATTATAAATATATCATGTTGTTCTTGTTAGATAGGTTTCAGGATAGATTTGCTGTATATATGTAAATAGGTTTTCTGTAACTTATATATACTAAAAACATCCAATGGAAAATCTTACAAACATATTTATATATGCTCACAACATTACATACCATACAGGCCTATAAAACTAATAGTGCAAGAACACATGACAAGATAACAATGCCTTCGTCCCTGCAGGTCATTAACAATGAACAGGGGCGGGCGAGAACCTTTGGACTTTGGGCCCAAAGGTCCCAGGTTCAAATCCCGTCCCAGAAACTAGCATCAATGTTCTCGAAAGTTACCTGTTTCTAATGTAATATTGATAGGATGTACCATAGCAATGAGCAATGCAGTTAGCATCCTTGGTCTGTCGGTACCAGCAGGTGCTCGTAGGTTTACTGCAACATTCATCACTATGGATGTTGCTGGTTTCCTCCTATCCTAATCTGACAAGCCGTGATATAAGTGAAATAATCTTGAAAGTGGCTTGAAACCCCAATTACCAGAAGGGAAAAGAAAATAAGAAAAAAACACTGAACACCACAATATTCATGCTCATATACACACATTATCTGACAACACAGAAAGACATGACAAGGTAACAATGTCTTCATCCCTACAGGTCACTAACAACATTTGCTCATATCCATACAATACTAAATAACCATAGAAACCAAGTGACAAGGTAACGTCTTCGTTCCTACAGATCGCTGACAGGCGAGGGCAACTTCAACTGGAGGTTCGGCTTCCCGTTCGACTACTTGGTGGCGGAGGAGAAGATCGTCATCTCCAGGAAGGAGACGCTCTTCTCGTGGGACGAGACCGAGTCCAAGATCCCAGCCAGACTCAACCTGCAGGTGTGGGATGCCGACCACTTCTCCGCCGACGACTTCCTGGGTATGTGTCTCTGATCACCATGGCTGTAGTGATTGCCGTTGTTGGTATCGTTTATTGTTGATTTTATTATTTTGTATTACTATTGTTATTTTTATTATTTATTATGTATTACTATTAGTATGGTTGTTATTATTATGTATTATTATTCTATTATTATTATCAGCAGGATGTAGCGCAGTGGTAGAACGTTGGACTTTGGAGCCAAAGGTTCCAGGTTCAAATCCCGTCCCGGGGCGCTGCATCAATGTTCGCAAAAGTTACCTTTCTGACGCGATATTGATAGGATGCACTGACTATAGAGTGGCAATGCAGTTATCATCCTTGGTCGTGTCAGTACCAGCAGGTGCTCGCAGGTTTACTGCAACATTCAGCGCTACGGATTCAGCCCTAAACTTACAAAGTCGTGAAAGATTCTAGAAAGCGACTTTAAAACTCCAATTCAAAAAATAAATATATATATAACATCTCACCTCGCATACAAATATGGAGTCGAATGGTCAGACAAACATACATGCATTCAGTCAAACAGACATACAGTCAGACAGACAGAGATACACCGAGAGAAATATTGAGGATCATTATAACGGGATATAAGTTCTATGGACTTGTATAAGTATACACTACGTTTATTAAAGATTAAATAAACCAACCTGATCGGGCTACCAATACCAGTTAATATAAAAGCACAACTTTCCGGTATAGACAAGGTAGTGGCGGTTGTCACGACGCCTGTACACATGGTGTTTCCATTGGCTACGATAGCTACGAGGCCTGGGACCTGTCCGCAGTCAGTAATACCAGCACCATTCAGAATCCTTGTGGTTTCCTTTGTGGTGGCTTCTGCTGGGCAAACTGGAATGGCAACAATGCATTGCAAATAAGGTGTACTGCAAGGCGATGTTATTTTATCCAATGTATTATGTTATAAGTATAATAAAGCTCTGTGGTAGGGAGACGGGGGAGGGTGGTTGTCTGTGACTAACTATATTTTCGTTTATTTTATATTGTACCATAATAGTAAAATGTCCTCGATTTTGATTGGTCGAAATGTTTTGAATAGTGTGGTCCAATCGCAATAACGCACACTTTTTTCCATTAGAAGAACAATCGGAATAATCGCTGCGTAAGAACATTTAATTGCCATAACTATCAGTAAAGGCATAATATCACAGGATGTTTATGGTTGTGTTGGACTAGTTCTTAGCTACAACTGCAAAATACATTCACTTGACATACATAAAATCATGTT
>JAUTBV010092630.1:0-17942 GCA_032361325.1 Lepetodrilus fucensis | reverse complement strand
CTCCAAGTCTTACCTTTAACGCGCAGCAATTAAATGCGACAATACGGCGGTTGCATTTTTCGCATTAATATTCTGCTTGCATTAATTTCATGATTTACAGTACTTACTTACTTCTTGACCTGCAGAAAACAAAGGAAGAAAGCAGTGTGGACAGCGAGCAGCTAAAGCGACTGTTCAATCGACAGCGGGCTAAGGACCTGGCCGAGCATGCTAAGAGCATGCTGACCAAGGACCGCGAGATCGAGGAGCTGAGGATGAAGTGTCAGGAACTGGCCAATCAGCTCAGCAACGGCGACTATCTGGCTCCTGAGGTGCGTGTAGATGGGTGGCAGCGTATTTAATCTATATTCAAATATCTAGTCTATATCGGCAGTGGGCTAATGTATGACGACAGCTCAAGGCAAACTTGTGAGGCCAACTTTTGTTGTTTTCCATTGGAATTCCATGTTTTTTTCTTCTTTTAAAAAATAAATAAATTTGTTATTTTCTCATATCGTATAGGTTAAATATTTCAGTGATGACGCAAAGCACTAATTCATTTATTCATTCACTTAAGCCTGGCGCACATGGGCCTCTGCATCGCGCTTGCGTCTGGATTCATGCATTTCTATACGCAGGCGGTCGTGTGCTACCCCCGCGTCTGCGTTGTACGCAAGTATCAAATGAGTTTGATATTTGACGCACGAGCGCGGCATCTGGAGACGCCAGATGCTCGTGTGCGCAAACCTGCGCTTGCGTTGCATCGAGATCAGCGAAGAGCTAATCAGCTGCCTTTCCCGAGACATGTGATTCAAACAAAATGGCGACATCTATGAGCACTGATATTTTGAAAGTGTCACGTGTTACTCCTAGTACAGATTGAATGCAGATTTTGGCGCACACAAGTGCTTGCATCTGCGTCTATAAACGCTGATGCAAGTGCGCCAGGCTTTACATTTGTTCCTGATAATTTTAGTGGAAACTTTAACCTTCTCCCTGCTGGATTAAGCACAGGCACTGCTCTTTAGGGCATTTATGGTTGCCTTCAGCATGGAGAGAGTTAAAGCAGGTGGTTATCTATGTAGAGCTGAAAGATTATTGTATCATAGCTGTCTTGTTTAAATCTCTGCGTTATCTTTTCATAAATAATCTGCAGCGTTAATGACATGTGGTATCAGAAAGTAACCAAGAACTTGCCCATTTCATGCTCAACTAAAGTTTTCTCCATAAAACCTCATATATAATGTAAGTGAGAAAAGATATTTCATAATCTCAGTTTTCTTCATAAATCCCCATATGAAATTTGAGTGGGCATGAGCTCATATATAAAATGTTTCGTAATCTCACAGTCTGGGTATCGTTTCTCGAAGCTCTCTTAGCCGCTAGGGGACCATAGCACTCTCTTAGCAATGTATTAGTTATCGGCAAAGAGAGTGCTATGGTCCCTTAGCAGCTCAGAGAGCTTCGAGAAACGATACCCTGGTTTGGTAACGCAAGAGTAAGCACTGATAGTCCTATGAATCTGTTACGTGCTGACATTGTGTAGGAGTCTGGAAACATGAACTGGCAAACACTGATACATATTTAAGCATGTTTAGCATAGAACACAGCATCCATTTGTCAATAATCAATAGCGTAACAACAATGGATGTTATTAATAGATGATGATATTGCACATGTATGCCATATGTAACAATCATTTAACGAGTAAATGGTGAGCTCTGGAGAATAAAGGGAGATAACTCTGTATATCCTACAAATATTCAATATCTAGGAATCGGTATGAATATTCAGAATGGTTTGTATTGCAAATTTCCCTTGAGGTTATCATTGTTAACAAGGTGGGAATTTCATTTAACACCGACGGCTTTGTTTCTTAAAAAATATTCTTTATGTGTTGATTTTCAAATCAGAGTGCAGATTTAATTAATTCAATATTTATGTATGCCGGATTCAATATTTTCCAGATTAAAGATGACTTAATATTCCAAGTTTGTAACATACTTTTTAACATGAAAGTTCCTGTTTATTCAACATATATTAGTGACAATATTATAAGTGATAAATCTTCTGCCATTTTTGTTCTTGAAAAAGGTGCTCAATAATAATAATAATAATAATAAGCGCATTTATATTGCGCCAAATCCATGCTTCAGAAGCATGGTCAATGAATCTGTGTGCACTCAATTCCTTCTCAACTACCTGGGGAGTATACAACCCAAGCTGCCATTCAAGGCACTACAAGGTTATCATTCACATGTCCATATTATCATTCCAGGTACCCATCAATCAGCAGAATTTCATTGATATGATTACACAATACATCACGGTTAGTATAGGGTCGTGAAGTATGCTCTTGACTATGTGTCAATGTGTCACTTTTAACGACACCAATGTAATATTTTGCAGAATGTGCAGGTCTATGAAGAGAAGGAGGAACTCGTATCAATAATCAAACAGTCGGCCAAAGAGAGGCTGCAGTTGGAGAAACAGGTGGCCAAGTTCAAGCCAGGGGAGGTAAGTCTCATGGAATTGGTGGTGTACCATTAAAGCTGATAGCACCTATATATTATCTGTCTGTCTGTCTATCTGTCTGTTTGTCTGTCTGATTGTCTGTTGTCTGTCTGTCTGTCTGTCTGTTGTAATTGACCAATCTCTTGACATCACTTACAAAGATGTGGCTTGCAAAGGTGCCGCTAGTTTTCAGCTGCTTCAAATCCTAATGAAAGATGGATGATGCCCTGATGTCTTTTACTGTGAACTGATATATTTGTGACTGTTTGGAAGTCACTGTCATTGTAGTAATACACAATAGTAACATCTAAGTTTACAATAGGATACAGATGGAATTGTTCTGCAGTAGGCATAGGCCATTATGAGACCAACAGGCCTCGAGATTACAAAATGTTTTTGAGTATGATTTCATGCTCAATTCAAGGTTTTGTTCACAAATCCTCTCATAAATGGGTAAACGATTCCCGCAACGATGGTAAATTCCATAATGACTCACTCACAAATCCTCATTAACAATTTGAGCTTGAGCATGACATCTAACTCAAAAAGGTTTTGTAATCCCGGTGCAAGGACTACGTACCATATGGGGTTTCTCAAACATTTGTGATAGTGAGCTATACACCTAGCTTCTGTTGAAAAATGTGTCCTACATCCTAGCGTCAGAATGAGTCTGGAAGTCTCAAGTTGATTTCATGACAATCATGACACGACAATCACGACAATCGGCTCCTAATAAACTCTTGATATTTGTAACACGATTACATGAACTACTTTTGGATTCCCCATTACAAGCTGGAAACCAACACTGGACAAATGGTTCTAATATTTCACTTATTGATCAATGTATGATAATGTCTGATATTGATCAGTCATGTAACTAGGTAGCGTGATACCAGCCATTATTGCACCTCTGTGGATTGCCGTGGACATGCACAATGTAATTACCTGCAATAATGTGCATGTCGTGCACAGCTGGAGCTGACGACATTAGTCCGTGCTCGTGTAAATCACATCGATGTGCCATTCAATACAATCCACGGAAAGTAGATTCATCATTAGATGAGATTATTCCTGTATGCAGAGTTTCGTATTGACCGCTGTGGTCTGAATACAATATGATATATGGGTGATTGACTGTTTCCTTTCAATTGCTAATTCAGAGTTTTGTTTTTACGATGAAATGGAGCCTGTATGATAAATATAGATTGTTGTCATAAAGGTATCTGTTCTGTCCAATCCGTTCTGTTCAATTATGCCGTGATGTTAGAAGCAGATCCTGTGTCTAGTATTGTGGGATTAGAACATTAGAACATTAGTATTTGATTTCTATAATGCTGCCACATCGATTCCTTTGAAGAAACTGTAGGGATGGTTTCACATATCATGCTCTTGTTCGTAATCAATCAGTAATGTTTGACTTTTTGTTCAGTCTAAATGTCTGGATTAGGAATTTGGCTCATCAAATATCATGACATTGATTGTCCTATTAGACGCATCACACTACATATATGATGTTTCTGTCTGGTACACCCGTTGTCATACTGCATGCAATTTTCATGTCATCCACACTAAATCTGATTTCATGTCATCCATAATAAATATGATTTTCATGTGATCCACATTAAACATGATTTTCATGTGATCCATCCTAAATATGATTTTCACACGATTCACACTAAATATAATTTTCAAATGATCCACACTAAATATGCTCCACATTACTTTGATGAGTGTCCTGCTGCATATGATGTTTCAGTGAGATGATGCTATACATTGAAACTGAATCATGTCCCAGTTGATGAACGTCTGTCATAACTATTCATTTGTGCCGCAGTCAACAGGCCATCTCCATTAGCCCCCAGTGTCAATCTACGTTACATTTCCATATTGCTGAATAGCACTTGTGCAGCATCACCAGACTTTCATCCCAGTCCGGCTCAGTCCGGCGCAGTCCACGGCACACAGACCTACATAGAACTCCACACAACATCCTTACGTACAAACACCCACTCTACACATTATTCACATAAATAAATACCCACTCCACACAATATTCACATAAATAAATACCCACTCCACACAATATTCACATAAACCTACAGCCACTCCACACAATATTCACATAAATAAAGTCATTCCACATAATATTCACATAAATAAACAGCCACTCCACACAATATTCACATAAATAAACAGCCACTCCACACAATATTCACATAAAACTACATCCACTCCACACAATATTCACATAAACCTACAACTATCCCACACAACATCCACTGAAACCTACCACCACTATACACAAACCTACAACTCTTCACACAACATCCACACAAACCACACAAACCACTCTACACTATTCCCACACAAACTTACAACCACTCCACACAATATTCACACAAACCTACTACAACCATTACTAAAGTCTGAAGTCAAGTATCCAGCAATTCATGGTAGACAATAACAAAGTTTACATGTTTTTCCTGTAAACTTATTATTATAAATGTGCTGCTTGATTGTGATAATTGATGACCTTGATGCTGACTTCTTTAGGTGCCTGTGTTCAATTCTTGTCAACAGTCACATCAAAGAGTTTGAAAACGCTTGCTTTCATCCCAGGTGTTAATTTGCGAGTTGTCAAATATCACAACATGTCATTATGTGGAGCGTCATTAGCCAGTGATTGGTTTGTTGGAAGGAGTGGCAGTGGTGTATTATCTGCCTTGTATGTCACAGCAGTCCTGAGATACACGTCGGCGCCAACTCATTACGGCGCCCAACTGGCAATCTTAGGGTGGTCAAATTCCAGAAGGACCGAAAGTCTTGTTGACCACGGAGGCTAACCATTCAGTTCCGTCCTTTTCATGAATTGTCAAAACATGCAAGATCAATATCACGATGGCTTCAAATCATTGGGCAGGTATCAACAAGTCAGTGTTCTTGTCAAATATTTGCTAAGCCCATGTTAGTGATGCCGAGTATAATGCCTGGCCATGAAGCCGTAATTACACTAGCTTCTTTCAGCGCTGACCAACCAATACCCCCTGCTATTAAGAATTGACCGATCCGCTAATGGATAGTTATTGGCACGGAAGGGGCCAAAGGACTGCATTGTAGGGGCATGTAGTCCCTTGTTGTAATAAATATTCAATAATCAGCATGAAGATAGCGAGGATTGGGGGTATTGATTGCCGTCGATATCTCAATACATTGACTGGACTCGGGACTCTCTAGACGCCGTCATAGCGGCAGATTGCGGCCAGATTTGGTGTTGGTAGGTCCGTGGAGGTCGTTCTCAATGTCTGCGAGCGTCTCAGAACGGAGCGACAGTTCTTGTTGCCCAGGCGGATTCTCGAGGACAGGCTGATTTCCGAGGCAGTTTGAGGACGTGGAAGAACAGAGGCCGACCTACAGAAGGTAATTTCCATTCAGTGTTTGTGTGTCTAACTGTTCTAGAAGCAGGAATCACTCGTCAGAAATTGCGGAGTTTTCATATTTCCAGATTGGCAGCGGAACCGATTCCGTGGTGCTTCCAGCATGCTTTCGTCAATGTTTCCGTTCATGCTTCTATCCATGATTCTGTCGTGTCCGTAAGCACTATTGGTTGTCAACATGCATGTTCTGATTAATTAACAACCATGTGGGGCCAATTATGCCCATGGTGTTTCAGTTTAGGGGTATGATTGCCGTTATTTGTACATTATGTATCCGGTCAGCATTGGCTACTATGCACACTCTCACACACACACTGAACGTTATTGATTGAACGAGCTCAACATGTGCCCACTTACATTTCATTGATATATTCAGACAAAGAGTTTCTATACATAATTTATAACATTCATGAGAGTTTATTAAAGATAAATATTTGCTATGATCAGCACTTATGTAGACATGATTGAATATTAGGTAATGTCATCAACATCTTTATCCTGCATTTGCTCAGTGGGAATGCTTTCATATTAAAAGAATTCTGGATGAATGTTCCAATTCAAGTACCTAAGGCCTGAACATCGCTATTCGAGGGTTTGCAAGGGATTGCTTACGTGAATTGATTTAGACATATTTCTATTCAAAAGATTAATGAGAATTGGTAATCCAATTGTAAAGCCTATCTGTAATCCTGTTCTTCGTATGTGAATTTAGTTGCATTTTGTGGTTCTTGGTTAGCGGTATTAGCGAGACTAAGAACTAAGAATATATTCTTTTTAAAGCTAATATATTTGACATTCATCATGGTGGGTATGTGGTTCATTCTAGCTGTCAGTATTGTTTGAGTAAGTAGGTCAAAAGTCATTGTCACCTGTGACTAACATTTACAGATGTTCTTTGTCTACAGTGAATGGTTACTTTATTATATATTTTGAGGTAAAAGTCAAAGGTCATCTATGTCCCCAAATCTTCTCTCGGATTGCTGATGCCAAAATATGACAATGTCACACGTCTGCTTTACATTACATTACTACAGTTAGCTCTAGCCATATGCAACTACTGTATAGCCATGTCATTTTGAACTTTAATACAATTTTCACAAAATATATTGTATACTGTAGATACAATATCTCTATTAGTCACAACATTCTCCAAAGTATTAATCGCAAATGGGTGAAATATTCCCGTAGCGACATTAATTTCCATAAACTCTGTATTCACTCACTCATCAAAGTATTAAAAAAATCAACGAATATTATTCTATATATAATTTCAATTCCTTCTATTTTGAACCATCTCAAGGATTCCATCCCCAATACTTTACCACAGTCCTACAGCAAGAGATTTCGTCGCAAATGGGTGAAAGATTCCCGCAGCGACGTTAAACTCCATATTGGCTAACTCACTCAGCAAGAGATTTCCTAAATGATGGCACTTATCAATCCGATTTATTTTGTGCTAATGTTGTTGCACCCATGGGTCCGCATGCACAAACGTTTAGGCTAAACTAGGTTTAAGCAATGAGTTATACCTCTGTCGGTATGCACAAAACCTAACCTAACCTAAACCCTACCTAAACTAGGTTTAAGCGATGATTTATATCTCTGTCGGTATGCACAAAACCTAACCTAACCTAAACCTAACCTAAAGTACGTTTGTGAATACGTACCGTGAAGTATATCGCACAACATGTCTTTTACTGGCTTGAAGCAGTGTAGGAGGAAGGGCAATGAATAATGGAGAAAGAATACGTTCATCAGGAAAACCCTGTTATATACGGTAGATGCTTACTGTGAATGACCAGCTGTAAGTCCACTATTGCCATGGCGTATCAATTTCCAGTTTTATTTCTGGATCAAGCTATTGTTGGCGTTAGCGTGAGAGTGTAGGCACGTATGTGGCAGTAGGTAGTGGCTCTCTGATTGGTCAGAATCATGAAGTCATCCATTCGGAATCACTGGAAGACCATGTATACTGTGCTGCCGTGAAAACAGCAAATATCACCGGTAAATGTGTGAACCGAGCTGCCAGGCAATCCTACCATTTTTCTCGCAAGTCCGATAACGCCTTCCTTTTTAACAGCTTATGAATGTACATATTAAATATCATAAGAAGGTGTTTTTTAAGTAAAAACAAACTCTGGCAATATAAATTATTTATTTACTTCCTCAAAACACAGAAGTCGTGAAGATGTAAATCCCATAGTAGTTGCTATGGTAACTGAAGACAGTACCAGCTTATTACCATTCATATCTATGTTGTTGTCAAGGCAGTTGTGTCTCTTGTTAGATATACCAATTGTAATGTACAGTAAATTAAAAACAAAACAAATCTTCATGTTTTATAAAACAAGGTATATATTTATTGTCTGAAATTATGAATGTATTTTTGCATAAGTTTCAGCGAGTTAGTTGAAAGCAGAATATTGCCATTTCTCTTCAGACCAAGTTAGTGGGATATTTCCATTTCTCTTCAGATTGAGTTTTGTGAAATATTTCCATTTCTCTTCAGACCAAGTTTGCAGAATATTTCCATTTATCTTCAGACTGAGTTTGTGAAATATTTCCATTTCTCTTCAGACCAAGTTCACAGAATATTTCCATTTCTCTTCAGACCAAGTTCACAGAATATTTCCATTTCTCTTCAGAGTGAGTTTGTGAAATATTTCCATTTCTCTCAGACTAAGTTAGTGGGATATTGCTATTTTTCTTCAGACTGAGTTCATGGAATATTTCCATTTCTCTCAGACTAAGTTAGTGGGATATTGCCATTTCTCTTCAGACTGAGTTCATGGAATATTGCCATTTCTCTTCAGACTGAGTGAGCGAAGTATTGCCAAATAAGCAGCTTAGCAGTGTTCTTCTCATTGAACGCCATAATGAACACCGTATTGGCAGCAAATTGATGCCATCATGCACCATTGTGGTGCCACTGTCATCAGCGCTAATGAGGTGTATGTGACATTGTTCGTGGTCCACCTGGCTACCATTACTATGGAGGAAGTGTGCTGGTGACACCGCCAATTATCATAGCCGTGAATGTCATGATGTACAGAATTAGTTGTGCTACGTGTTGCAACTGTAAAGGTTAAATGTGGAATTTTGGGAGTCGAGGGAAAAAATATTGATAAAATAATTCTTTTGTAAACTTCATTTTCAATTTTGGGAATGAGTGACAAACTTTGAAAGCTGTTTTAAAAAATTAACTTTTCCCTTGGACTGAGGTGTTTTTTAAAGACGATTTCAACCATTTGTGTCTTGTCAGTTTAAAATTTAACATCTTGAAATACACGACTCTACAAAACTTTTTTTTTTAAATTCTCATTGAAAATATACTCGAGTTTCTAACACCAGGAATAAATTGGATCTGAGTAAAACTCCTACTTATTTCATAGGGCTATAAGAAGAAATTCGCAAGTCCATAATTGCCATGGGTGTTTTGGGTTAATAAGTAATAAATTGGCCACTAGTTAGTCATTAGTTGGTCACTAGTTGTTCACTAGTTGGTCACTAGTTGGTCAACTAAACGTTAGTCACCACAAGTTGCCACATAACACTTGTCAATCTGCGCCACTTCCATAAGACTGGACCACGAGAGCTCTGCGACACATGAAAGACAGAGCTATATTTATCTTCCACGCAGATAGCAGAGGTTGTAATGTTAATAGCCATCGACCTCAAAGTTTACGCCGAGCTAAAGACATCGGCTAATTCGGTTGGCCATTATGATATCTGCGGCAGGAGAGGACGTGGTGAAGAGGCCCTGGCTACAGATAGTTCCAATTAGCCGGGCTTCACTAGTAATGTCATAAATATCGTCACAATGATCGCCAATAATGTCATATGTTTCAAGGCATAGAACATCTAATAAGGATCCCATTGAATAGTGAATGTCTATAGTTAAAATACCACATGCTGAAGTCTGGTTGACGTGACATCACAACATGTGGTGTAGTGTTTTGGTTACTGAGTATGCATGATTTCTACTGTAAAGAAATACATGGCTGTCTATGGGAACAGCAGCTGTTCTAAGACAGCTAATACTTCACAATTAACTTTCTTTTAATGATCGATTCGGGCAGGCAGTAATGCTATGGTAGAAGGTTCCAGGGATCCAGTATCAATCTTCATGAAAGTTACCTTTTCGATGCAATCATGATGTACTGTAGCGATGCAGATGTCATCCTTGGTCACAGGTTTGCTGCAATAGTGTGGGTTTCCTCCTATCCTAAAACTGACAAGCTGTACGTGATATGAGTGAAATACATTTGTTAATGTCTCTAAACCCCAAATAAGACCAAAGAAAATATTGATTTGTATTTTCACCTTATCACAAGTGGGCTGCCAGTAATCATCTGAGGAAGTGACGTTCTTTACCAGGTGTTTGTGGGTGTGGGCCGACAGTTTATCCAGGGCTGCCCTCCCACCTGGAGTAGGTTACAGGAATCATCCTGAAATGGAACAGCCAACTGGGAAAGTCAATAGTGCCTGTGGAGTGTATCTCACCCGCCTACACCGGAATTAACATCCTCATACACACATCTCACTACACACACGTCTCACTACACACGTCTTACTACACACGTCTCACTACACACGTCTCGCCACAAATGTCGTCGCAAATGGGTGAAAGATTCCCGCAGCAAAGTTAAACTCCATATTCACTCACTCACCACACATCTCACCACACAGTCTCACCACAAATGTCGTCGCAAATGGGTGAAAGATTCCCGCAGTGACGTTAAACTCCATATTCACTCACTCACCACACGTCTCACCACACAGTCTCACCAGACACGTCTCACTCCACACACGTCTCACTCCACACATGTCTCACTACGCACATGTCTCACTACACACACATGTCTCACCACACACATCTCACCACACACGTCTCACCACACACGTCTCACTACACACATCTCACTACAAATATGTCTCACTATACATACGTCTCATTACACATATGTCTCACCACACACATCTCACCACACACATGTCTCACTACACATGTCTCACCACACACATGTCTCACTACACACATGTCTCACCACACACATGTCTCACCACACACATCTCACTACACACATCTCACAACACATGTCTCACTACACGTCTCACCACACATGTCTCACTACACACATGTCTCACTACACACACGTCTCACCACACACGTCTCACTACACACACATGTCTCGCCATACATGTCTCACTACACACATGTCTCACCACACACGTCTCACTACACACACACGTCTCACTACACACATGTCTCGCCACACATGTCTCACTACGTCTCGACACACACGTCTCACTACACACATGTCTCACCACACACGTCTCACTACACACACATGTCTCACTACACACACATGTCTCGCCACACATGTCTCACTACACACGTCTAATTCCACATTTCTAACAGCTTTGATCCATGAATATATTCACACCTCACATCACAGTCTCGGATCTTTAACATCCCATTGGTAATTACAGCAAATTTATCATCAAAATGTCAATCTATTAGAATCGGATTGTTTGTGATCAGGTTGTGATAGTGGGTTGGATATTTCAGTTGTTGTGAATGGATGAAAGATTCCTGCTGTGATGTAGAACAATGTATACGTCCGACATCGAATGTAATGAAACTTCAGTATCATTCATTTAACATTATCTTCTCTAACATCATTTGAAATGCCTGGCTGATCCTTATCTAATATCTTATATGCCATTTCTGAAGAACCATTCCCACGGGTAGCAATTATATTGGATGCCTTGTAATCGGTTAGTTTCACGGAAACTGCTTTTCAAAATTCACAGCTTTTAAATTGTTGCAAGTGGCATTAAAAAATACTTCATTCATTCATCAAATGTTGATTGTATTGATTCTTTCTAATATGCCCCCATAGACGGCTTGTAACCACGATCCAACCAAGCTTTCATCTTCTATTTGAACACATGGTTACAAGAAACTGTAAAAATGAAAAGCACAGCTTCAAGATGCTTCAAATGTCATATCAAAAGTAGAACGATTGAATGTTTATTCCTTCTATTATTACGCAGAGTGCCTCCATCAAATACCAGTGTCTGGGTTACCAGGATATCATTCTGCCTGCAGGTATAATGCTTCCATACACTCAGGATTGGGGAAAGTGCTAAAAAATAACCAGAATTATTGACCACGATTGGTGTCAATTGAGTGGGTTGTTAATATGTTGCCTTGTTTTCCTTCTAAGACATTAGGATATGTGGGTGAAGGCCGCCTTGGTATTATTCCTGCAAATTGATTGCCTCATAGAAATAGGTAATGTGTTAGGGAGTCGATGTCACTGGACAAGGCCTACCGCTAATAACGCTATAATTAGCCGTTATGGAGTTATATAATAGTAACGTGGTTACCTACAATGCCACACAATTCTATCAGGAGTTCGCTCATTGATGGAGATTATCCTCCATGTGGAAGCGAAATTCGATTTCATTTTCTTTGATCTTCATGGGTTGATTGATTGATTGATTGGTCTTCAATCGTTGATTCTGCGTGTATTCATTTACTCGCTATTTGTCGTAAATATCAGCCGTATTGGTAACAGTCATTGAGTAACAACAGAAAATATGTTAAAAAACACCACAGCTTGCTGTCTTCACTGCCGGAGTAGAAATCAATGGTGGCGGTATTGATGTGTGACTGTAAATAGACAGTGAACCTCATCTACATTCAAAGTGCCCGCGATCGCCCGTCTGTTCTCGCGGCGGAACGGAAAGCTTAAAAAGATGTCAGTAATTCCGCTTCCGCAAGTATTCGTATTGATTGGAGGACAATTGCTGCTTGACCGTATTTGTCCTGCTTAGTCCTTCGGTAGATCTCGTCCTTTCCCTCACGTCCTTCTGTGTTTATTTATAATTTACGGATACGTGTCTCCTGGCCCCGTTTGGTTATTAGCTGTAGATGTATGTCTTATGGCTAAGTGTAAAGTTAATGTCCTATAGATATTACTTATGGTTATGTGTTTGGTTATTGGTTGTCGATGTGTATGTCAAGACTAATTATTTCATTATTTGTCATATATATATGTCTTATGGCTATATGCTTGGTTATTATCTGTAGAATTGTGTCTTGCAGCCAAAATGTTAGGTTTATGTATGTCATGGTTAGTTATTTCATTATTAGCTGTAGATTTATGTTTAATTGCTGTATGTATGATTTCTAACTGTAAATTTATATCTTATGGTTATATGTTTACTTATTGCTGTCAGTTTATTTCCTATGGTTATATTGCAGTAAATAGCCATTAGCGTGCAATAACAGTAGTACGATAACAGAAGTGCGATAACAGAAGTGCGATAACAGAAGTGCGATAACATTAATGCGATAATGATGGAACTACTTTTTAAGGGGTGTGGCTTTATGTGACCTTGACATGCAGTATTCAGCAGTAATTAGAGCATTCAGCAGTAAGTAGTCTCTAAATATTTCTGAGTATCTGCCAAAAAAATATTTCTGAATATATGCAAAATAGGCTACAGATGAATGTTGTGGATGTCAGCTGTGAGTGTCATAGATTTGTCTTGGATGTCAGTGCTGAGTTCAGTGATGTTACAAAGATAGGAAGGTTGCTGGCATGTTGTCGATTTGTTCAGTGAATATTGGACGCCATATCCAATTATGGTTACGTATTATAGAAAATCTATTCAAATTCTAATTATAATAGTTATACCATTTTGACAGTATTTTGTCAAACTAGAATGTCAGTGATTATACATTTTCAAAAAGATGTTGAAATAAAGCTTACAAGAACAGCAATACTATTTAATTTAGGAATATTATTTCAACATGACGAAGTAAAACAGCTTACAAGATAAGGCTTGAAAAAGAAGTTTTGAATGACCTTTTCAACACACAATTTGAAATATTTGGTATTTGTAGAGATAGTATAAAAGTTTACATTTTTTTGTAAAATTTGTTAAATTCTTATCCCTGTTTTTTTATGTTTCTAATATGTCGAATAATACATGTAGCTTAGTGACAAGTGTATATTTAACATCCTATCTGTGCATGACAATTAATGCGACATCTTGGCTTCAAATTCACATCCAAAGTAAAAATGTAATACATTGCAGAAATTCTGTGACTTCGTGTGGTGTACTAGGCGCTTGCCCAGGTGTAAATCCTGTCATGGGAACCCAGCATCAATGATCACGAAAGTTACCTTTCTGATGTCATTATGATAGGACGTGATGTCTATACCATGGCAATGCAGTTATCATCCTTGGTCTGTCAATCGTGGGTTTACTGCAACCTTCAGTGCTACAGATGTTGTAGGTTTTCCCCCTGCCTTAAACTGACAAGCCGTAGGTGAAATAATCTTGAAACCGACCCTAAACTCCAATTCATAAAAATAAAGGGAATATCAGTGTATTTAATAACAATAGCAAATATAGCCAGACCTGATATATGGAAATAAATTTGCTAACAATACTGGAATAAACCCTATTTATTCTGTATATGGTAGTTCCTTATACTGGTATTTAGACACAGTCTAGGTTTGCATATTGTATGTTGGTCTATGTATGCTCTGGTTCTCTAAAATAGTATTAATCTGGCTGGCTATACCATTCAGGAAATGGAATTATCCTCTTTGGAATCTAATATCAATACGACAAAGTCTCAGGTTCCAGAACGAGAAATATTGAAAGCTGTACTGTTGTTGTGAGCAATCAGTTATGGTAAAATCATATTACTTTCCGCGAGGAGAACGTCGAAGGTGGCATTGCCGTCTAGCCAGGGTTAACGGGTTTCCTGGCAGGGTTAACAGGTTTCCTGGCCAAATGAACATTACTGAGCAGCTTTATGCACCAATGCAGGCTAATGCAAGACACATTTTATGTCTGTTTCTGTCATTAACTTGAATTATTCAGTCCACCTCGCATCGCAAGTGATTTGTGATATTAGTTTGCAGCCATGTATAACAAGTCTGCATTATTGGCTCGCCTTAGCAAAAGTCTGGTAAACCTTTATAAAAGCTATCAAATAGAATTAGGAAAATCACTTTTGATGTGAAGAACAGTTTTCATGATTTGGGATGTTGTGGAGGGCTGGGGGTGATTGTGGGAGCATATCATGGTGGGACCATTAGGGTGTAGGTACATGAACCAAATGTTTTACAGCTGTGGTGGATTGTTGTTTTTATGTGTTGTTATTTGTTGTTATTTGTTGAATTGTTATTTTTGTGTGTGTTGATTTTCGAGAAACCAAAGCCGTAACACTTTTTTCAATGGCATAAACACAAATAACAGCATCTTCCCCATGTGGACTATTTATACATTTAGTGTAGATTTATTACAAGCAGTTAATCGATGACTTTTGAACAATGCATAAATACCATTTTTATTTCTATGGATCACCACCCAAACTTCTCCCAATCACTAATAAAACCCTCGATGTCAAAGGTCAAGGCTATGTAATTGATTGCCACTGCCGGATCCAATGACATGTTAGGCGTTGAGCGGCATAAAGTGGTGCAGACGTACTTGTTAAGGGGAAATCAGAGTCATTCATTCTCTATTAATATTGATTTCCATACATTGTGCCGTTCCATTGTTATATGTAACAAATTGTTCCATGGACTCCAATATAGCCAAGGTACAATTAATTTTATTTAATTAAAACTGCCCTAACACATGTACCATTGTAATAATAATAATAATAATAGTAATAGTAATAATAATAATAAAAATAATAATAATAAATAATGTGCACATTTTTATTGCACCAAATCCACACTTGAAAACATGGTCTTAACAATACATTACTATGCTTTCCTTTTCAACTCCCTGGGGGAGATACAACTTAAGCTGCCATGCCCATGCCATTCTACTAGGTAGCAGGCATTAATACTTGGCATTACACTGTAATACTGTAACTCTAGTTGTTTATAGAATTAGTGTTGTGCAATCTATAAATGCTTGATACGCATGGATAATATTATTCCAAACAATGACGCTGTTGCCACACCATAGTTTTCCTATTGAATAAACTTTCACAGTGAGACATCCACACTCCACCATCTTTGCAATACGCTGTTATTTTTATTTTGGGGTGAAATCAAGAAATAATGGTTATCGAGCTGATTCGGACCTTGGCTCATTCAGACCTGTTGCCTAGGCTGATTTGTACCTGTTTTCTAGGCTGATTCAGACCTATTTCCATGCTGATTCAGACCTATTTTCTATGCTGATTCGGACCCATTTCCAAACTGATTCGGACCCGTAATCTTTTTGTCCGAATCAGCCTTGGAAACAGGTCCAAATCAGCCTAGAGGTAGGTCTGAATAATTTTTGACTAGAGCTCTGAATGAGCTTTCGACTGAGGGCCGAATCAGCCTGGAAACGGGCCCGAATCAGCTTTTTTGATGTCCGAATCAGCCAGGTACGAATCAGCCACGGTACGAATCAGCCGACATTCCGAATAATGACAAATGCCACTGTACCATAAATATCACAATACCATTCTTAGAAATTCTATTACTGTTGAGATATGTGACGATAGAGCTAGCAAAGGGCTAAATTCCTGGAACAACATAGCAAAATGGCTGCCATGTTTACTACAATAACAGCAGACTTATTATCAGAAGGGTTTCAGATGGTCTTCATGACATGGCTGTAGTAAATGTCCACAGCTATGGAAGACTGATAGTGTACCGTACTGGCGAGTTCCATTTCAAGAGATTCCACTTTGCCTGCAGATATTGCTCAATGTAGATGGCTCCATCGTGGCAAAGGTGGATTAAAAAAGGTCTTCTCATATATCACTGAAACAGAGTTCAAACACAGGTGAACAGTACGCACAATCCAGACATATTTATTGATCATATGCATTTTGAACAATAGTTACCAGGCATTCTTGTACTGTTCTTTGTCTGTGCAATACATTGTATTTTGGCAAGGTACCAGTTGCTCATACATGTAAAACAGGAGCAAAATATGTTTTGAAAATGTCATACGTGTACATGCCAACATTGGTAGAATGCAAGGTGAATATTGTGCAATCAACACTAAGCAAAATCTACAAGTACAAGATCAAATCTACCAGTACAAGATCAAATTTACAAGTACAAGATCAAATGTACAAGTACAAGATCAAATGTACAAGTGCGAAACTGACACATAGTTTATATGATTGCAGCCTGTTATGTGGAGTTAGAAATGAATTATCGATAATTTCCCACTGCATATTCCTAAATCATGTCTGGGAGTATCTTTAACCAGACAGGATGGAAACTATGTTAACTTTCTCCATTGTGGTTTATTTTTGTTGGTCTCTTTCACAGTGAAATATATTGAGGAATAATATGTTTTATTATTTAGCATTGTTGGTATAGTAGAATGTAGAGGAAGTTGATTGTTACAAAAAGTATCTTTGGACCCATTGTCCACTGGGACTGACTAGGAACTGTACTCGTGGTATGTCTTATAGCGGTATGTCTTATAGCGGTGTATGTGCCTTATGGCAGTATATTTTTAGCAGTATGTCTTGTAGCAGTATTTCTTATAGCGGTATGTCTTGTAGCAGTATTTCTTATAGCGGTATGTCTTATAGCAGTGTGTGTGCTTATGGCAGTATATTTTTAGCAGTATGTCTTGTAGCAGTATGTCTTCTTGTGGTATGTCTAAACAGTGAAATAATCTTGAAAGCGGCTCTAGACCCCAATTCAAACAAAAAGGGTATATTATTGTCTGCTAGTCTGGCAGATAATGTTACAAAGCCTTTTTTGGTACCATTACTTAAATACGATTTAACGCAGGTCAGCTCAGTTTGGTAGTAAATGGTTGTGAAGTAGTGTAGGAAGAGACGCAGTGAATGGTTGTGTAGTGCTGGATGAGACACAGTGAATGGTTGTGCAGTGCTGGATGAGACACAGTGAATGGTTGTGCAGTGCTGGATGAGACGCAGCGAATGGTTGTGCAGTGCTGGATGAGACGCAGCGAATGGTTGTGCAGTGCTGGATGAGACACAGAGAA